>MNCI01011128.1:65507-137801 GCA_015680685.1 Gnetum montanum | reverse complement strand
GATTGAAAATTTCTATTAAAATTTTGCCATAGAAGCACTTGTGTTTGAAAGCCTTAAGAGCATTTTAGTAGTGAATTTGGTTATTGTGCAATGTATAAGAACTGCTATTGAGATCGTTGTAAGAGAGCCTCTGCTGGTAGTCATGCCATTGAACGATTCAATGGTCAAGAGGGTTCATAAGATCTTTGGTATTTTGATGGGACCAGAATAGCTTCTTTTTATCTTTAAAGTGAATCTCTGTGGTATTTCAATTAGAAATTGTCAAGTCTTTTGAAGGTTTTGTTGAATGTGATTGTTGACATCTATTATCTAGCCAAAATGGAGTCTTGTACGTGGTAGTTTACGCAGCAATTTTTGGTAGCATAGTAGGATTTTCTTGAAGAGATTTCTTATTTGAGCTTTGGAAGTTTGAATAATTCGTAGTTATTGAATTTGGGATAGCTTTGTTGTGAAGTTTTTACTCGTGTCATTTTACCTTGTTTAAATATTTGAGGTCCATGCAAATCTGCTTTCTTTTCTGTCTATTTCCATTGAATCTTGCTCTATTTCTAGTTTTCTTGTGGAACTATCTCTTTCTCTAGGGAAAATTAGAAGTAGATTCACAGAGTTGTGCTCAAATGTTTTTGCAAAATTTTATTTGTTACAAGTAGGTATTATAAGGACCGCATAGACTAGGTAATTGAACAAAGTAGGAACTCTCAACAACTCACAGTACTTGGCAAAGTTGGCTGAATCTCTTTAAGATAAGTCATTTGTAGTTTACACACAACGCAGTCATTTCATATGTCACAACTGCATGCTGCAACAGCACACACACATACTCACATTAACTATTGAGTTTATTTGGAGGTATCTAGGCCTTGGTGTTGCTAGAGACCAGCATGCACCTAAATCCTATTCAAGGACACTCGTTGGCGGTTGCGTCCTAAATGGTCGCCAACACTACTGATCCCTCAGAGATGTTGCTACGACAGCTACTCTGTAGTTGTAGCTCCTGGGATCAAATTTTCCGCTTGAGGCCTCGAAGAAAATATGATCATCCATAGTCTTGGTGGCCTCCACCCATCATTGCCACCAGATTCTGGCTTAGCAGATTCACCTGACTGGCTCTTTGCCTAGTCGATTGAGCAAGATGAATCCGGCTGTCGACGACGACTTCATAAACCATAGCATCAACATTGGGACCCTTGCTCCTTGTTATGGTCCCTCTTTCATGGCCTCCGTTCTCCTTTTCACTTCAGACGGTACTTGTTTCAACAGCCTCCCCCCCTAGCGATTAGGACGATTGCTTTTGCTCTTTGTTCTCTGTTATGTTTTGCAAGTTACTTTTTATGACTGCATTGATCGAGAATGCATTCATTAGAAGGTGAGGTGTCACGATGTTCTAAAGTGGCTGCTCAGAATAGCCTGGCTACTTGGGAGTGCAAACCCTACCTCTCCCTCCATCAGATACCTTACTTTGCTTTCTCCTTCCCTTATCCTTATGATTGCCTTTACCCTTTTCTTTGTGTGTACAGAGTGTGAACATTTAATCAATTCTTTCGCATCGTCATGTCCATGAACTGGCAAAACACAACTCGCCTCATGGAATGTAATTTGCACCCGAAAAAAATAGGAAAAGCTTGGCAAAATGGATGTAAAACAACTCATCCAGGCCATACGGGCATAACAAAACTCATCCGTGCAAGCCCTTCATATCCAATATGGTAGCGTAACTTCTCGCAAATACACTTGCGAAAGGATGCCTAATGACTTGTTCGTGAAATTTTTATGTTCACATGCTTGAGGCTTCCCTGAACCTCCCTCCTCTCACTTCTTTAAAAATCCCTCCTATGCTCCTCACCCCACCTTCACACTTCCAAGTTTGATAGAGCGACATTTGAGCAATTGCCGACGAACGTTGTTGGTTCCTTTACCTATTTGGTGTTTCGTATTCTTTGTTGGTGTCTTTCGGGCAAGCCCTCTAAACGTCAACAAAGAGGGGCCATTGAAACACCGTGAAAATTTTGAAGCCTCACCGGTTTAGCAAAATCTTGTGACTCAGGCAACGATTTGCAACAAGTCGTGGCTCAGCAAGTTCCCTTTCCGGCTAAGGGTCTGTTCTGCCATGCTACATAGCACAACGTAATAAACTCCAGAGGACAGAACAAGATAAGGGATGCACGATGACAAGCCTTCAACTTTACAAATTTTCTATGTTTCGAGAAATCTTAAGTTTTGGCATATTACGCCACATTACGCAACATAGCTTAACATGGCATAATGCCAGAAGGCAGTCCATCGCAACAACAAAGATGACAAGATTCGAGACCTCGATTGTCCAGAAAAATCTCAAGGCTTAAGCAATGATCCGCAGCGTGCTGCCCATTTCAACAAGTTTTCTCTTTTGGTTAAGGGGCCTATTATGCTACATTACGTAGTGTAGTGTAATAAACCCCGGAAGGATGGATCAAAAACAAAGGAAGCGCGGTGAAAACACTTTAATTTTTTTTTGCAGGTTCGCTATTTTACGCTTAATTACGCTATGCAGCATAATCTAGCATGACACAGCGTAATACAAGCAATGACAGAGAGAGCACAATTCAAGCATTCGCAGTTCATACATCACAATACGCTCTCTAGCGTATTGTAGCGTAAACAAAGAACAGTTTGTTGCCAAAACTCCTGCAAAAGCAGTTTACGACGCATTACGCTTCATGGTATAATGTAGCATGGCATCACAAGCTTCAAACACAAATACACCAAGTCAACAGCATCTTGTAGGTTCAGGACACGCATCATCTAAACCATGTTTTTCTCCTGACCCTAACCTTATAAATATTTCAATTGACAAAGATCAAGGGGTTGGCAAAAATTTTCCCGAGATTGATAAATTTTCTCCGTGAGTAATTTTCTTTCATTGGCAATCGTTGAAAAATTTTGGCAAAGATTGACAAGAGAGCAAAAGAGAATCAACGATCGTAAGAACATCAAAGGTGATTGGCAAGAATCCTTGATCAGAAACAATCGGTTAATGGACATTCTGCTTCGGGTCTGACTTCCTTGCGCCCAGATTGGCTAGAACAAGGTAGATCGACCTTTACTTGTTTTATCTTTAAATAGCTCTCTTACTATTGGCACGTGCTTCGTCTAAATTGAATTCTGTCTGTAATCATTGTATCCAACATATTTTGTTCATAAGTTAAATCCTAGATCTTGGGATTGCACGCTCTCTAAATCCGATCTCCTGTGTCCTATCTATATGGATTTTTCAATCGCTTTAAATCATTTACATCGTTTTCAATTACCTTCGAGATTAACTATATTATATCTCCCCATAAAAATCACCATTTTGCCATCCAATTATTACAAAACTTTTACTGATTAAGTAAGTCCTTTTCTGATCGACAAGACCGTTTAGGACACCTCGAATTCGTCTTCTCCAGCACGGCCCTCGCATGGATCCGAGGTTGGAACTGTGTACACAGACTTCCGCTCAATATTTCCAGTGACCGACATTTTCCATCGTTACAACTCTTACAACTTAGAGCCCATGAAGTACATAGCTTATTGGAACAAGTAGCAAAAGAAGAAGGTGAGCTATGAAAAGGGAAAGTGTGGAAGAATACAACTGTGATCTCTCTCTTTGAAAGAAGGGAGTGAAAATTTGCGATGAAGAGGATGAGTCACCAATCAAAGAGTTGGTGAACAGGAAAACCTTGCCGATTCAAAAGTTAACAACAGAAATAGCAGCTAAGGTAGATGACGTATGAAGTTCCTTAGACTCTAAAATTGAAACTATCTTAAAAATTGTAGAAGAGTCTAAGGTAGAACAAAGTAGTGACAAAGGTAAGACAAAGTGGAGAGATTTAGGCCCTGCACATAACAAGGGTAAGGGGAAATTCACTAACTTTGATGTGATTGTGGATTCAGACACAGACGATGATGGTGGATGTGAGATTTGCCACTATGACCATCCTAAGGGATGTTGCCCAATCATCTCACATCTACAAGAGTCTGGGGTGTATGCACTTAATCCAAGACTTAATCAACGGCAAATACCCCAGAGGTTACCTTATCCCCAAGGTAACCTAAGGCAATTTTACCAACCATTAATGTATTATCCAAGTGGAACTCCACCACAACCCATCAGACAGCATCAGCAGTGGCAATACCCACAGTCATGGGGGATGCCATCGCCGAAACATCAATACCCTTACCGGTAGCCTGACCCTTATGGATATTATGTGCAGCAGCCGATTACTCCAAGTGATTCTATGAGCCACACAACTCCCCACTATCACTACCAAGTTCAGGAGTACTTTAGAAGGACTCCTTCTCCTCCAGGAGATAATCCATACCCACACCATCCTCCAAATCCATCCGCACCTCTTCCACAAGTAGTTCCCATAACACCTTCTGCTCCAACAATGCAAGGGGAACTTCCTACTCAACCGCAGCAACGTCACGTTGCGAGAGCTATAACTATTCAACCTGCTACTAGTTCTAACAACTGTAAAAAGAGAAGACCTTTCTTCAGATCCAAAAGCCCAAACAAACTCTCGCAACAACAAGTGATTGAGTCTAGGTACACTCCTCCACCATCTAACACTACGGAGCACCCTTCAGTCCAATAGAGCTTAACGCATACGGTTATGTTAACGCATACCGTAACCGACTAGATCAAGGTAGGGGACCTTCCCAGGAAACTAACTAACCCTGGGAGTCCCTTAATCTACCTTCAAGTCACCAAAAATGAACTACATAGGGCTCTTCTTGACTCAGGTTTTGGAGTCAACTTAATCTCACAAGAGATGTATCACGCCTAGAACCTACCCCAACTTAAGAAGAACAACATTCAACTAGAGCTAGTAGACCAGTCCATCACCATTCCCTTGGGATTGATGGAGGACATCATTACCACTGTGTGTGGTTGGTCTTACCCAGCTAATTTCTTGGTGATTGAAGTTAACAATAATGAAGGGGACTTCCCAATTATAATGGGAAGGGCATGGCTGAGTACAGTAGACGCATGCCTTAGGATCTGTGATCTTTTCTTGGAAATCTCTAAGATAAATATTTATGGAAAGATCAAGAAGAGGAAAGTTCCATGCATCACATACAATGATTCATCGGGTGATAACATGGAGGAAATGTCTCCATGTAACAGGTGTGCTCTTGAAACTTTGAAACAAAGATGCCTGTATGTAGCAACCACATAATAAGTAGTAGATACCCCGTGGTTGACAGCTACTCGAAAGAGCAAACAAATATGCATGGAATGAACTGAGGAGACAAACCATGCCAATAATGAAGGCATAGACACGTTGGAATATCCTCAACCTAAGATCACCAATTGGGAGGAGTTGGGCACTTCTACGAAATTCAAATAGACATTCATTATTTTGGATCTCTCCCTTGCAATTCAGTCATGGAGGAGATGGCCACCTATGCTAATCATATGGGGCCCTCAGTTCTTTTTAAGTTTTTTTTTACACATTTTTATTTTATGCATTTTTTTACAACATTTTTGTTTTACAAGTTTTTGTCTTATACATTTTTGTTTTACAAATTTCTTTAACTTTTCTTGTTTTTGTTTTAAAACTTTCTTTAACTCTTCTTTTTTTTGTTTTACAACATCATTATACTTTTCCATTTTGTGTATGTGTGTGTGTGTGATCCATCCTATAATTTTGTCAACCAATAAGTGTTCTACACGATGGTATGAACTGTTTTTCATATTGATTGCTAATGTTTGGTTTTTACCTTAAGTTATGATGTTGATACTAAGGTATGTTCTTTTGATATGGCAGGCAATGAGTTCACTTCATCCATCCATCCACAACACTCTATGATCCCTCTTGGCTTGGAAATGTACAATCCCTTTCTTAATAAGAACTTAAATGAATCAGTGACTGGGTATTTCTCAAACTAAGGAAGGACTCAAGGTTTGAAAAGGGTGTGACTTCAAGGGAACTTGATGCTTTTGTGTTGGCCATTCTCTTGGGTGCTTGGATGTTTTCTTTTTGAGTTTTCTTGCCATTCCAATGTTACCCCAACTATTCGAAGTTGAGATAATAAAAATAAAAAGTCTTTGCATGGTGTGGTTCTCACGCATAAAAACACAAAACATAAAAAGAAAAAAAAAACTAAGTGAGAATTCAAAGCACACCCCTTAGACGAAATAAACTTGGGCTACAAGCACTGGATATGGAACCAAAAGTGTTCCCTCTAACTAAGGCCCTTCTTGCTTCCCATTCTCTCCTTTGTTTCGTCAAAATGGTGGTAACTCTTGGGGAAGGCATCCTTTTTATCCAAGTGGATGATTTAGCCAAATGCATTGATGCAAAGTCACTGGATGTGGTTGGTTTGAGGCTGGACTTGGAATGGGATTTGCTAAGTCACATTAATCATGAAACAAACAAGGGGCTATACACCACCTTGTTCTTGGAATTCCATTCCATCCTCTTCTCTCCACCCTTCTCTCCATTGTTCACCTCATTGCCGGTTGTATCATTAGTGTATATTTTGGTAGATGCATTGTTTTCTTTTTGGTAAATTCTTGCGGTTAAAACTTTAACTCTTGTTCCAATTGACATTCCCGGAGCCTACAGACTCTTTGAATGTGGGTTTTTTAGGGCATTAAGGGCATGAGCCTGCTTTGGGGAGGATCCATTGACATTCCTATTTGGAGCATTAGTTAAATTCTTTCCCTTAACATTTTCCAATTAATTTTATTTTGTTCATTTCCATCTTGACATCCATTTAATCGATGCCATAGTTGTCCCTTTTTATCTATCTTTCTTACTCCTTTTCTTTCTCCATTCTAATGCTACCAGAGGTTCGCAATTAGTCATGGGGGTACGGGGCCCGATTTTTTCGATTTTCTCTTAGCCCCAAATTTTCTTAATTCTTTCCTAACCCCTACACTTTTAGTAGTCATCATTAATATATCTCCAGACCGTAATTGGCCCTACCACAACCCAACCAATGGACTTACACCAAAGAAAGGTATTAATTACATGATGATTCATTTACTCTTACTAATATATGATTGTGTTGTGTATGTAGATGGAAATCATACAACAACAGATTGGATCTGGAGCAAACACTTGGAATGGAGTCATGCTAGAAGCAGCTAAGCAAGGAGCAAGATTGATGATGCGCTTATGGATGGATAACGAAAGGTGCAATCTTGGCGTTGGTAGCAGTAAGACTTCTTCTCTCTTCTTCTCTCCTCTTCTCTCTTCTCTTTTCTCTAAGTTGCCAAATGAGGCCTGATTTCAATGTAATAAGGTGTTCACCCTTATTGTCATGAACACCAGTTGTTGAGTCTTGTAATGATGATCCATTCACATGTCATCCCATTAGTTCCATTCCCCTCAATAATCCCATACCTTTGTAATGATGGAAAACGTCGGCATCTGGAAAATACCGAACAAACTCTGTGTACATAGTTTTAACCACGGATCCGTGCGAGGGCTATGCTGAAAAAACGAATCCGCGGCTCCCTGAACGGTCTTGTCGATCAGACAGGGACTTACTAGTCAGTAAATCGATGGAGATAGTGAATATCTCGTGGAACGATCTGATTCGAGGAATCGCAAAATGAGGGAAAAGCGATGTAGATGAATTGTAACGATGATAACGCTAAATACGATAAGAGGAGGCTAACACAAGAGAAACACGTAGTTTCAAGATCTGCGCTTTGACTTAAAAGATGTATATTTTGTATATCACGTTACAATGGGGGAGACCCCGATTACTTGACGTAAAGCAGGCACAAAACAACAAGAAAACTATCCAAACAGAAGTCCGATCTACCTCGTGGGCCAAAGTTGGGATGCAAGGAAGGTCAAGCTGTGACGTCTATCGATCAACTGTTTCTGACCAATAGATCCTGCGAACCATGCAAGATGATCCCACGATCTTGGATCTGCTTCTTTCACCTTAGGTTGTTTCTGTTTAGGACCGCCAATGGTCGCTGATGGAGAAAGGCTGTGTTGCCGATGCTCAAAGCGAACTATGCTCTCTTCCTGCCGAAAGGTGATGCTGTCAATAATTACCAAAGTGCTGCTCTCTGTATCTCTACTCAAAGTGATAAGTGCTCCCGTGCTCAGAAAAATGCCTTTGCTTCTTTGATTTTCCCAACCCCTGTATCTTTGTCAACTGGGGTATTTATAGGTTGCGACGCCCTATGGAAAAGGCGTAACCTTGATGATGTGTACCCTGGATGTTCTGGGTACTATTGACCTGACCCTTTTGTGTCAAACTTTTTGACTACGCACAATACGCTCGTTTGCGTATTGTGCATGTGAACAACAGATGCGCGTCGGGCATGTTTCAACTGTCTTTGGATTATATTACGCTCATTCACGCTGCGTTGCTTGCACGAGCGTATCATAACATGGAAACAATGGATTCAAGCTGTTTTACACTCGCTTGCGTAGCCGTGCGTAATGAAGCATAAAACAATGTTTAGCTTGGCAGCGCAATACACTGCGACATGTTGCGTTGCGTAATGAGCGTATGATGAGCAATCGCACTTTTTTAGACTTTGCCTTTGACTGTTTTGGAGCTCATTACGCTGTCGTGCGTAACAGAGCATAAACCTGGTCTTGAACAAAAGATTTAGCAAAATATACAAGAAATCGCATATTACGCTGCTCGAGCCTCTCCCTATGCCGAAGTAACTAGCCTTCTGATACCGGACTATGTTTAAACAAAATCACGCTAAGCGCCATTACACTACATTGCATGGCATAGCGTAATCAGAGAAAACATAGTAAGATTAGGAATCTGCACGAGAAGTTGAAGATTTGATGCTATGCGCCTCTTGGTGTTGCTCTGTCTTATTCTCCCTTCTGGAATTCTGACATGCGTCCTCGCCTGAATTGCGAATCTTTGCCTGAGGCCGACTCACAATTTTCACGGTGTTTCAACCTTCCCGATACTATTTTAAGAAACTTGAGGACGAGTTTTCATTTAGTCATGGGGGTATGATGAGATGTGATTTGCATAGGCCGCAATATCGCGTATGTGGTTTTGTGTCATCCCCTGCGATATCGCATACGCGATATCGCGGTCCGCCACCAAGTTTATAAATAAGAGGCAGTTCTCCCTTGTTTCCTCATCCTAAGTTAGAAGTAGGGAAACTCTGGCAGTTTGATCACTCTAGAGATAGAATATTCTCCATGTGCCTGCAGTAGGAGTCCTAAAGTGAATGAATCTTTATTCGAGCAACATTGTACCTGAACACAAGTTGTGTACAGAAATAAAGACAAACTTCCTGGATAAACCTTGCAGTGCATGGAATAGGATTTTATTTATTGCTTTCTCTCTCACCCTTAAACTCCTAGAATGTGAAATGAGTACGAATTGATTATGAGCATCTAAGGATGTGTACAGATAGTCAAGGAATCGGTTGCTCATCGCAACACGGTATGAGTACAACTTGATTACGAGCATCTAGTGTGACTACTTGGTAACCTAGTGGTGTATTCAGGATCTGCGCTTGGTAATCCTAGTGGTAGTCGTGCATAAAGATGTGTACAGTTAGTCAAGGAATCGGCTGCTCATCGTACTTAGGCTAGATTAGATTCTCTCAACCCTTTCCTACTAGTTAAGTGCCTCAGTACGACCACTTCAAGCACGTGCGTTACGTGTGGTGATCCCAGCAACCATTAGCATTTGGTAGCCACAGTTGCATCGGTTCAGGGTGTGTACGGTAAGTGGGAACGGATGCTGATGCTAGGTAATTTAGACTTAGTTCATTAGTTAGAGTTAGTTAGTTTCTTCAACCCTTCACCTTGATAGCATAGGACACAAAACATAAAAAGATATAAAAATCATATACCTTGGACTTACTTAACCATACACCGTGACAACTACAAGTAAGTCTGGGAAGACAACGAATGATTAACCCCAAGTGTTCTATGGGGCGTGTAGGCACTTAGTCTGTGGAGTTCGACCGGATCATGTGTGCTACGCTTGTTTCATATGGTTGAGTGTAGGGATACCTCGCCACTCATCAACGTGTCACCTACTGAGTTGCACCCTACGTAGATCATGTGGCCATTCCAACGATGGGGACTAGATATCATAGGACCCATAACACCTAAGTCTTCAATAGGACATAGCTTCATTATTACTTCCACAGAGTACTTTACAAAGTGGGCAGAAGCTATCCCCCTTAGGAAAACTACATCTCAGCAGGTTTTCCACTTCATCCTGGACAACATTGTAACAAGGTTTGATCTTCCCATGACTATTGTGATAGATAACGGGCCACAGTTTAGTAGTGCAGAAACTAGAACCTTTTGTAGCAACCTTGGCATTAAGCAATCTTTCTTGTTGCCATATTACCCGTAGGCTAATGGTTAGGTAGAAGCAACAAACAAATCCATCATCAACTTGCTTAAAAGAATGCTTAGCAAAAGAAAGAGGCGATGGCACAAGCAAATCCTCTATGTGCTCTAGGCCTACTGTACGATATGTAGGATGACTATAGGTAAGATCCCCTATAGCCTAGTCTACAAATCTGAAGCAGTGTTACCTCTTGAATTTTAGGTACCATCACTATGGATGATCCTTTCAAGCATCATAAATGAAGCCCAGAAAAATGAGTCAAGGATCATTGATCTCAACTCCCTAGAGGAAGAGCGTGCACAAACACTGGGTCGCATCGAATGGTATTAAGACAAGTAGCGGCAAAAGAATCATGTAGACCTACATCGACGGTTGATTAAAAAGGGGGACCTAGTCCTCAAAGCTGTGCGTGAACATGTGGACAAGTTTTTGGAAAATTGGGAAGGTCCATTCGTAGTCAGAAACGCCTACGAGAATGGAGCCTTCAAGCTGGAAGACATGGATGGCAAAGAGTTTGCAAACCCTATAAACCACCTATACTTGAAGTTGTACTTCGTCTAATGCAGAAGTAAGATAAGCGCCATAGTCTACTATGACTATAAATGGGCATCCATAGTCTACTACGACTATAAACTGGAAACCTTAGTCTGTCATGACTATTGTATTGACCTAAATCATCAGTGTAAGGATGGAAGGGAAAATAGACACTGAAAGATCATTGGGCAGGCACAGCTAACCCTGCCTTTGCTTGAGGGCAAGTTGAAAAAGAGAACGAAGGCAGAGTGCCTTGGATGGTTTGCACACAAATCAACTGAGGACTTCCCTAAGCGTAAGCTATGGCTAGCACTAGGGTTATCGTAAACTGTGTAAACGGAATGTAAACAGAATGCAAACAACGACACGAAATGTAAACAGAGTGCAGATTGTAAATAGAGACTAAATTATAAATGAAGCATAAACATAGCTATATTGTAAACAAAGTAAACAATATAAATGGAAGGCAATAATGAAACTATATTGTATTATTTAACAAGAGTGTGCACCGGTCAAAGTGTAGTTGTGTGTGTGATAGCAAGTCAAGCACTAAGCCCTGGAGTGATGTGGTGATGTGTTTACGGGTGCTTGGATGCTAGGAGTCTTGTGTGCTTGAGCATCCAAGGTTCAAAGTTACTCTTTCTTCAAAATTTTCAACCTCATTTAAGTGAATTGATAGGGTATTTATAGGGTTTGGCTAGGCTTGGGCATGAAATCCATGGATGGAATCGACGATCGAGAGATGAGAGGAAACAGGATCATGTGACACTTGTTCAGTAGATAGCTGTGTGTGAGTTGGTCATGTGTAGGTAGGCTATGTTCTTGACCAAGTACATTTCATTTTACAACTCAAGCTGGCTTACGCCCATGGAAGTAGCATAAGAGCTTGAGAAGCTCATAGATGGTGAGGCTTACAATGAAAATTTGCAATGACTTCCAAGAGGGATTGACTTCGGCTTGCTTGAAACTTCATGGTCCTTTGAATCGACTGTTGCAGGATGTCGATTTGAGTGGCTCTGTGGCTGTTTGAGGTGTCTCTACTTCACCAGGGCTCCCAGCATGAGTTGATTTGGTCTTGGCGTGTCCTTAGTGTGCATCTGGAGTGCTTTTTCTTGGTCATCACCAGTGCTCATGCTGGACTCATGCTATCAACATGACCTTAGCGTCACCTCAACGTGCATGACAAAAAATGATGTGTTTTGTGTCGAAATTCCAACTTTTAAGATTTTTTTTGAAGCATAGCTACTACCTAACCTTGCGGACATCTTGTATGTTTAATTTAGGCCTGTCTGTGCTTGGATTTAGGCCACTTTTGGCAACTCACGCTCGACTCACACTGTCAGCGTGACCTCAACATGAGTGCTAAAAACGAAGTATTTTTAGACTTCAAATTAGATTTCTGAGAGTTAGGACCTGAAGCAATCATTAGTGGGCCTCAAGGGGGCCTTGTACCTTCAAAATTAGGCCATTTTGACACTATTTTGAAGCTATTTTGTGTTACTCATGCTAGACTTACGCTGCCAGCGTGACCTGGGCGTGACCTTAGCATGAGTAGTAAGATTTGTGCAATTTTGACTTGAAATCTTGGGTTCTAGATGCTAAAACTTGGAGTGGTCATCAATGGGTCCTGAGGGGACCTTTCTCATTCTAATTAGGACCATTTTGACCTAATTTGGAGGCTCTGAAGGTGCTCATGCTGAGGGCAAGCTAGATTGATAAGCCAAGTGTGAGTAAGCTAGATTGACAAGCTAAGCGTGGGCAAGCTAGCTTGTCAAGCTGAGTGTGAGTTCCATCCCTTAGTCAAATTTTTACCTCCCAAAACTCAAGAGGCTCTGAATTTTTCTCATTTCAAAGTGTTAAGCTAAAATTTTGTGGTGTTTCATTTAGCTTGACAAGCTGAGCATGGACAAGCTAGCTTGTCAAGTTGAGTGTGAGTTCCATGCTTTAGTCAAATTTTTGCCTCCCAAAACTCAAGAGGCTCTGAGTTGTTCTCGTTTCAAAGTGTTAAGATGAAATTTTGTGGTGTTTCATTGGTCCCTCTTTGTTGACGTCTAGAGGAATCCACCTGAGAGGCATCAACAAAGAAGTGCACAACACCATGAACAACCAAGCATCAAGCATTAACCATCGGCCCTTGGTCGGATGTCATCACATTATTTTCAAAAGTACATGGGATTGAGGGAATTTGGTTCAAGATGCAAGGGAATTAGTTGTAATCAGGGGAAGCCAGGATTTGATCAAGCATTATGATTGCTACCGAGATTGTGGAGAGCAATGCTCTCATGTGAACAAGCCATATCTTTGGTCCTTGTCAATAGCCAGTGTTCAACAGACTCGGAACCAAGACATTGGAGGTGTGTTCTTTGGAGAAATGGGACTCTTATAGAGTGTTTAAGGGACTCATTGTAAACAACCAAAGCCATGCAATGATGTGCAACATGGTCTCTTTGAGATGCAAGTTTAACTATTTTCCATGACAATTTCCTTTTCACATGGGGCTTATATGAGAATAGCCAATAGTTGTTGGTTTATGATGTCAACGGGGTCATGAAGACCTTTTCCATGCATTTTTCTATTTGACCTCTCTATTCCTTTTCTTTTTATTTATTTCTCTTTTCTTGTTTTCTTTTTCTTTTCTTTTTCCTTTTTGATGTTTTCTTTTCTTGTTCTTTAGTCTTTTGAAAGAGCTTGCTTTTAGTGCTGTGCTCGTGTTCAAGCACTTACTTTTTGTGTCATGCATCATATACTGTGTTTTGCATTGCAACTGCTTAGAGTCACAGTGTGCAACAGTGTATCAAGAGCTTTGGGTGAGTAGGATACAATGTATCCAGGGAATGTAATTAAGCAGGATAAGGGGGCATGGTGGGAAATAGGGAATGTATTAGGGGTCGAGGATGTACTTATGAATGGATTGATTAACCCAGTTGCATGCGTCAAGAAAAATGTCATACCCTGTCGTCATGATGAAGTGCATCTGTGCACGAAAGCCTCAAGTGTGTCATCTTGCAAACACAACTCCGAGGGGACCAGAAAATCACAAATGATTTAGTTAGCTAAACACTTTAAATAAGGAGATGGAGCCACCTAAAGAAATAGACAGAATCATGAATAGCATCAGCTTCATTGGGATCCATGGGACAAATCATGCAGCAAGTCTTTGTGAAACATGAACAGCTGATTACAGCAACACATCTTTTCAATTTTTGCCTGGTCGTCAATGATGTCGCCAATTTATAGTCTTAGCAGACTGTTGTGGGTTAGTTTCACGTTGTAACCCCGTGGACGTCGCTAGTTTATCGTCATAGCATATGGTGCAATGCTAGTTTATAGTCGTGGCAAACTATAAAGAGGCAAACCAGTCTATAGTCTTAGTGGACTCTAGATGCTAGTTTCACGTCATGGCGGACAGATGTGGTAGTTTAGTGTCATACCAGACATAGCTTTGTGGTGTCAGTTTATTATCATGACTCCAGGACAATTTGTGGTATCAGTTTTAAGTCATGATGCCAGGACTTGGTGCTTACCTTGCTTGTGTAAGGTGTGATGCTGCATGCGTGGTCATGCTATGTGCCTACAAGATCCTGAAAAAATCAACTAGAAAGAAAATAACATCAAGCAACGCCTATTGTAAACAGAGTTAAAATGGATGAATGAAAGGAAAACAATGCAAAATTTGATAGTTTTAGGCCGTTCTGGGCCTCAAGCTAGTTTAAGGCCTTTTCCAGCCCTTGTTAGTTTAACGTCATTTTGAATGTGGGATAGTTTAACATCATTTCAGATAGAGGTTGTGAAGGGCTATTGGGTGGATGGGGCATTGTCACCACATATGATGGTCTCCCTCCCTTTGTGGAGGAGGTGGAGTTCTTGGTGGATGGAAGATGACACTGTGCATGACCTAGCTAGCCAAGGGTGTCCTAGGATCATGTTGTAGTCTAGCATCTTGTCAATGACTGTAAAGTTTGCAAACATGGGTGGCTAGTCTCCTATCGTGAAGGTGATGTCGATTTTTCCTTTAATCGCTATGCGTGCTCCATTGAAGTAGTTTAGGGATCGATTTCGGTCGGTTGAATGTTGTGCGTTAGGCCTAGTCGTTTGATGACGGAGTGTGCAACAACATTTTCTGTCACGCCATCATCAATCTATACTCTGCCTATTGTGTATTTTATGATGCTTACACTAATGTTCAATGGTGCATGTGTGACCTCCCCTTGTTTGGGGTCGATCTTGACATCATTTTTGTGGAGGTTAGGGTCGTTGTGTTTGTATCTTGTGGTACAGGGGATGTAATGGCTCCACGAATGGTGTCTTTAGTTGGAGACATGTTTTCTGTAGCAGGGATGGAGGCAATCACGTGTGCTAGTGCTTGGTGATGCTTTGATGATGTTAAGATGAGGTTGAGAAAGGTAGGCATTACATTCTTATGTTTTAATGCATTATGTATATGAGATAGTACATCTGCAAGGTCATCGTTTATATTTGTCATGGTGAGAGCCTCTATTGTATGAGCCATAATGTAGAGCTCTTGTGGAGGGGCAATGCACAAGGGTTGTTGTTTAGTGGCCCTAGGGGTAGAGCTAGGGCTGGTTTATGGTTTAGGTGTTGGTGATTTGGGTTGCCACCGCTTGTATGTGGCCAAGTGCCTGGAACTTGAACTTGGTGTGGATGTTGCCAGAGCAATTTATGTGTTTAACGTCGTGATGGATGGTGGCTGGCAGTTTAACGTCGTACTGGATAGGTTGCTAGATGTTGCCCTTATGATGAAGGGTCTCTTATTTTAGGAAGTCATTAAAGGTATGGGATTGCTAGGTTGCACTGCATTGAACAATCCTTTCTTTACCATTCTTTGTAAATCATTTTGCAAAGTTCGACAAGTGTCTATGTCATATCCATTTGGTGGTAGTGGCAGTATGCACTTAAGTCAAAATTTTTTGGGATACATGTGTTGTATGTTGTAGTGGGATGACTTACCAATTCACAGTGTTTCTAGTTGCATATGTAGGCATCATCTGACATGCGTTTGCATTGGACCAAACCAGCATTGAGGAGCTGTCCTAGCAATTGGGAAGGTTTTCCCGGTAAGGGTATGTGTTTGTGTTGGGTGTGCTCATGTCTAGGAGTAGCTTGTGTGGCAGTGCAAAAGCTAGAGCTAGAGGCTTGGGGTGTTAAGGCCATGGGCCTGTTGGTTGCATGTGTTGGCATGGTGATTGTTGCAATTGTTGCGTTTGATGTTGCTTGTGTATCCTGCACTATTTGTGTTGTTTGTGTTGGTTGCAGTTGTTGCATTTGTTGTCGTGCATGTTGTTGTTTATGTTGTTGTGCATGTTGTTGGTTTTTGTATTGGCTCTTGTAGGCCAAGTAGGATTAATCATTACTTGCTCTTGCTACCTCTTAGATGCCCTTTTCTTAATCAAAGGCATGGTTAAGAGACTTTGGGGCTTGGTAGAGCAGTTTGAACTTGATGAAGTCATTGACTGCACCCTTGAAGATTGCCAAGAGATGTGTCTCTGTGATCGGCTCATGCATTTCATTGGCTGTGGCACTCCATCGTTGGAGGAAGGGTAGTATGGGCTCCAGGGGTCCTTGTCTAACATGGAGGAGCTTATCAATTATCACTTCAGGTATGATGTTGTATCTAAAGTGTGTCACAAACTGGTGTATGAGGTTCTTGAGGGATGCGATGGAAGCTTGGGGTAGGGCACGATACTAGTCTAAAGCTTTACCAGTGAGTGATAGGGGAAAGAGGTGTAGAATGGCATGTGCCCAGGAGTGCAATGTGATGGATTCTATGTGGAATATGATGATATGTGCATTGGGGTCACTATGACCATTGTATTTTATCAGATGTGGCAACGAATGGCCCACGAGTAGTGTAAGTGGTAGGACCGTAGGACAGATCAGATCATCACAATAAAAGTGCACCACCTTGGGTGTGTTTGAGGAGGTAGCCTTAAGCTGGTTGATTTCCTCCATCAAAGTTTGGATGAGTTGGGATACTTGTTTCCAACTCATAGATTCACCAGCCGGTTGTGTTGACTAGACTCACGTAGGTTGTGCGGTGAAGGGTTGGATCACCGGTTATGGGCTTTGCGAGTTTAATGTCATGGCAGATGGTTGTTGGTAGTTTAATGTCATACCATACGTGTGTTGGTAGTTTAAGGCTGTACTGGGCCATGGATAGTTTAACGTCATCCCGGACGGATGATGAGTAGGTTCCTGAGGCACTAGTGAAATAGGCATGGCACATGTGGCACCTGCGTAAATTTTGGGTTGACATTGGGGAGGTTGGAGCATGGCCCCAGCGTAGGCATAAGGTACTTGTGTTGCTTGGGGCTAGGCCCCATCATATGTACAAGGTGTTTGGATTGTTTGGGGCTGGGCCCAGTATGTGTAGATTGTGAAGCAAATGCCTTGGGCATGTGCTCCAAGTGTTGTGATTGTTGTGAGGAAGCAAGGCCCCAAGGGCTATCAGGTTTAGGCAAGGCCACAAAATCGTACTCGTACTTGGATGGTGATCTCAAGTAAGAGGAAGTCATCTCAGAATCGTTATGTTGTGTGTATTGTATGTATTGGACAAGGTGATCCATGTTGGTGGTCATCACTACTTAGACTGGCTTGAAGTTAGGTGTGAATTACGATGAATTTGGCTTTGAAACAGATGCGTTTTGTGTGTTTTTGTTGAAAAACATTATAGTGACACTATAACAGTACTGTAGTAGTGTGCAGCGTGACTATTGTAGCAACGTGAGCACTATAGCAGCATGACTATTGTAGTAGCAGGCAGCATGAGCACTGTAGTAGCATGACTACTGTAGCAATCAAAAAAACACTATAGCAGCATGTGTACATAGCGTGAGCTTGAGTTAGAACCTAGCATGAGCACCTCAGCATGAATGACTGGGGTTAACATAAGTAGGTCAAGCTAGGCGTGTGTAAGCTAGCTTGACATGCTAAGCTTTAGTTTCGGCACTTGGTCTGTGGAGCGTTTAACAGGTAGCATGATCAGGGTTTTGGTTAAATGGTAAACATGTTCGACCTTCATTCTAGTGCCATTTTATTGTACTGACCTAAATCGTCAGTGTAAGGCTGGAAGGGAAAATAGACACTGAAATATCATTGGGCAGGCACAGCTAACCCTACCTTCATCCAAGGGCAAGCTAGAAAAGAGAACGAAGGCAGAGTGCCTTGGATGGTTTGCACACAAATCAACCAAGGACTTCCCTGAGCATAAGCTACGGCTAGTGCTGGGGTTATTGTAAACAGTGTAAATGGAATGTAAACGGAATGTAAACAATGACACAAAATGTAAATAGAGCGCAGAGCATAAATAGAGACTGAATTATAAATGAAGCGTAAATAAAGCTATATTATAAACAAAGTGTAAAAAGAGTAAACAATATAAATGGAAGGCAATAATGAAATGTATTGTATTGTTTAACAAGAGTGTGCGCTAGTCCAGGTGTAGTTGTATGTGTGATAGCAAGTCAAGTGCTAAGCCTCGGAGTGATGTGGTGATGTGTTTGTAGGTGCTTGGATGCTAGGAGTCTCGTGTGCCTGAGCGTCCAAGGTTCAAAGTTACTCTTTATTCAAAATTGCCAACCCAGTTTAAGTGAATTGATAGGGTATTTATAGGGTCTAGCTGGGCTTGGGCATAGAATCCGTGGATGGAATCAACGGTCGAGAGATGAGAGGAAATAGGATCCTGTGACATGTGTCCGGTAGACAGCTATGTGTGAGTTGGTCGTGTGTAGGAAGGCTACGTTCTTGACCAGGTACATTGCATTTTACTACTCAAGTTGGCTTACACCCATGGAAGTAGCATAAGAGCTTGAAAAGCACATAGATGGTGAGGCTTATAATGAAAATTTACAATGACTTCCAAGAGGGATTGACTCCCGCTTGCTTGAAACTTCATGGTCCTTTGAATCGACTGTTGCAAGATGTCGATTTGAGTGGTTTTCTGGCTGTTTGAGGCATCTCTGCTTCACCAGGGCTCCCAGCATGAGTTGATTTGGTCCTAGCTTGTCCTTAGCATGCGTTTGAAGTGCTTTTGCTTGGTCATGACCAGTGCTCACGCTGGACTCATGCTGTCAGCGTGACCTCAGCATCACCTCAGCATGCATGACCAAAAATGATGTGTTTTGTGTCAAAATTCCACCTTTTAAGACTTGTTTTTGAAGTATAACTACTACCTAACCTTGTGGACATCCTGTATGTTTAAATTAGGCCTATCTATGCTTGGATTTAGGCCACTTTTGGCAACTCACAATGGGCTCACGCTGTCAGCGTGACCTCAGCATGACCTGGGCATGAGTGCTAAAATAGAGTATTTTTAGACCTGAAATTAGATTTCTGAGGGCTGGGATCTGGAGCAATCATTAGTGGGCCTTGAGAGGGCCTTGTACCTTCAAAAATAGGCCATTTTAACACTGTTTTGAAGCTTTTTTGAGTTACTCACGCTGAACTCACACTGGACTTACATTGCCAACGTGACCTGGGCATGACCTCAGCATAAGTAGTAGGATTTGTGCGATTTTGACTTGAAATCTTAGGTTCTGGATGCTGAAACTTGGAGCAGTCATTAGTGGGCCTCGAGGGAGCCTTGCTCATTCAAATTAGGAACGTTTTAACTTGATTTGGAGGCTCTAAAGGTGCTCACACTTAGGGTAAGCTAGCTTGACAAGCTGAGTGTGAGTAAGCTAGCTTGACAAGCTGAGCGTGGGAAAGCTAGCTTGTCAAGCCGAGTGTGAGTTCCATGCCTTAGTCAAATTTTTGCCTTCCAAAACTCAAGAGGCTCTGAATTGTTCTCATTTCAAAGTGTTAAGCTGAAATTTCATGGTGTTTCATTTACCTTGACAAGCTGAGTGTGGGCAAGCTAACTTGTCAAGTTGAGTGTGAGTTCTATGCCTTAGTCAAATTTTTGCCTCCCAAGACTCAAGAGGCTCTAAATTATTCTCGTTTCAAAGTGTTAAGCTGAAATTTTGTGGTGTTTCAACTATAAACTGGAACAAATAGTCTTCCATGACTATAAACTAGAATAGAACATTTGCTATGATCTTAAATTGGCACAGACAGTCTGCTACAACCTTAAACTAGCCCGTCCATAGTTTGCTATGATGATAAACTAGCACAGCGGTCTGCTAGGACCTTAAAATAAAATAGTGGTCTGCTGCAACCTTAAACCAGTATATCAGACAGTCTACTAGGACCTTAAACTAGGTTTGCGACACAACGTTCCTAGCTCACAATCCATGACCATTCAAACAAGTGAGCGTGCACAGTGCCAATGCGGGGTGGAGCATTGTAGTTCCAAGATGTAGTTCATGATGGCAAGAAAGTACCCTCTGGAACGAATGTGACGCCACTACCCCTGGCATCTTGCTGATCCATGGAAGATGTCATCTGACATCTTACTAACCTTCCAGAGCTACCGCTACCATGGCCCATTACCCTAGCAGTAGCTTCCGTTCTCAGCACCTACCGCTGGAGCCCCAGCACTATTGTGGCCTAGCCACAAAGTTGCTACCCTCTAGTCGCCTCCATCATCCGAACTCAAGAGATGTTCAATTATTAGGCCTCTCACCTTATGGCTAAGCTACATGATGTTTGCCTTTGGTGGGGACTCCTAAGCACTCACATTGTCACAACTCCTAGCCCCCTTGGTGCCAACCCCTTCAGCCTGCCGCTACTAGAGCCGCTTCCAACCTTCTTGCTTTAGATGTCGCATGCCTCAGCAATAGTTCTTGTCACTTCAGTGATGTCTAAAGAAAGTAAGACCTTTTCCTAACTGCATTTCATGGTTACATTTCTCTAGTCTGCTTTCTATTGCGTTTGCAGGATACAGGCTGAGATGGCATTGGTCAGAGATGTGTTTCGCCAAGAGGACAGGACACCACATCATTTCGAGGTGACCACTCTGACTAGCTTAGCTACTTGGGAGTGCACATCCTACCCCTCACCTTTAACCTTCATCATCTCATCTCTCAAATCCATGGTTTCCCTTTTCACACCTCTTTTACAAGCTTTCTCGACACGTGTAAAGCCCTCCCATATGCTCAACCGCAAAGTCCATGACGCGCGTAACGCAACTCACCACATGGGAAGCATCTATAGGCAGGTCAAAGCCCCACATGGATGTAATGCAACTCATCTTAAGGAGAAAACACTTGTCCTGCAACAACAAGGTTGTTTGCAAATGAATATGTCTAAACAGCAAAAGAAAAGTGCAAGGGCGTAACACAAAAAAAAAAAGGAGTAAAAAAAACAGCATAAAAAAGAGAAGAAAAAGAAAGTGTGTGCCCAAAGAAAATGACACACCATCTATTTCACCATGATCCTCTCCAAGCATCCCGATTAGAGGTCAGAAGCTAGTAAAAGGCAAGATGTCCACGCAGGCCAATTCCCTCACAAGCACTCCGATGAGGGACCACGCTAAATTTCATCTTACCTTTTCTTGAACCTATCCCCTCAAGTCCACCCTCTTTCCTTTCCCCTAAACAACTATCCTATTACTCCCAAGCACAGAAAAGTGACTTCTGAGCAACCACCAGAGAGCGATGTTGGCGACTTTTCCTTCATGGATTTTCGTATTCTTTGTCGACGTCGACAAAGAGGGGCTAGTGAAACACCATAAAATTTCAAGACCCTCATACCTCAGCAGGGTCTTGGAATTTAGGCAAGGACTTCCACAAGTGTAGCATCATGACAGTTCGGTAGGAAAATGTAGAAATTGAGGTTGGACTATCCAGTTCGGCAAGTTTTCTATCTCCAGAGCTGACAGGCCCGATGGACTCTTCAGCATGCCCACTTGGACAATTCACCTGGCTGACAGTCTACTCAAAAACCATCCTAGGAGTTGTTGAAAGTGTTTCAGATAAGCAAAGCAGTTCGGTAATTTTTCTAGTGAAGAAGTTTTCCATGCTATGCTATGCTATGTAGTGTAGCAAGCCTCAAAAGATAGTTGCTCAAGCATCCAAGTGTGAATTGACATAATGATTACAAAACAAGTCAAGATTCAGTCAACGCAAGGTGCTACGCTACACTACGCTATGTAGCATAGCATAACCTAGCAAAGGCTAAGTAGAAAGGCTCGGCTTGCCAAGTGATTCCAATAAGAAAGTTGCACTCGGCAAACACTCCGGCTTCCAAAACTGGTTGTCCCACTTAGCCCTAGGCCTTGAGCAAAGTTTCTTGCTAGAAAATGGCAAATTGAATGAAAAAGTAGGATATGCCGACTGATATGCTATGCTACGCTACATAGCATAGCACAGCGTAGTAACAATACAAAATCAGCAAGGGTGTTTCAAACATGATTTTAGCAAGTTCAAAGGCTTCCCGAAATAAAGGGAAAAAGTTGCAATTGTTAGCATGACTAAGCCTTAGAAAAATGCTTTCAACTCCAACACAAGTTTAAGTTAAGACCAATGGCTACGCTATGCTACGCTACGTAGCATAGAACAGTGTAGCAAGAAGCCACTTATGCTATGCTAATGTACTCGACAGCGTGAGTAACACAACACTAGTACAGAAGCATCAAGACGTCTTTGCGTAGTTCTAGAACTGGTGGATAGCAATCTTCCTCACTCTAACATCTCCTTGGTAGAATTAGCAATTTCACTTCATTTTTCACACCTCCTAGTTAGCTTCCAAAACATTGTTCCTACGTTTGACCTTGCTTGTAAGAGCAAGGAAGATGTAGTCCTCAAGTGTAAGCTCCATTTTTTTTTTTTTGCATTGTTAGCACACTGATCTCGGCACATACAGTTCTGGCGGTATAGTCACGGCATAGCCAAGTTCATGTCCAGCATTGCACACCTACACGGTACAGGCATGTTAGCATCTTGTGGGGTCCAGGACACATGGCATCCAGGCCCCATTTCTCGCTTGCTCCTAGCCTTATAAATACCCCGGCAAACAACACTTAAAGGGTGGGCTTTTTTGCTAAAAGAGTTGGCATTTTTACATTGACAAGAGTAGTTTTCTTGTTGGCTTTTCTACATCAGCTGGTTGGCTTCTTGATTGGCTTCTTAGCAAATAGATTTGGCTTCTTGTTGCAGTTGGCTTTTAAGTTGGCTTCTTGTTGTAGTTGGCTTTTAAGTTGGCTTTTAGAAGGAATAGTTGAGCGTTTTAGTTACCTTTGAATAAGCAGTGCATCTCTGGTGTTTCATAACCTGTTGTACATCTTTCGAACAAGGCAATGAATCGAATCCGCAACCTTGGGACGGTGCATTTTCTTACCCAAGTTTGTTCTGATATTTCTTTACTATTATCGTTGTTTTGCATCATTTCCTCCATTTCTACATTTATTGATCATTGATTCACCTAACGTGTCTCACTCCTAAAACAACGTTTACATAAGGTTAAGATACACCGACTAAGTCCCTGTCTGATCGACCAGATCATTCAGGGCACCCCACTTCCATTTTTTCCTAGCATGACCCTCGCACGGATCTGGGTTTAAACTGTTCACTTGGCAACCTCTTGGTGTTCTAGCCACCGACATTTTTGGTTGCTACAGTTGATTGTCCTCATTTACTATTTGTGGCTAAATTTCTTCTTATGTTCCCACGCACCTCCTAAAATCTCACCTTATTTTGAGGTTTAGGTTTAATTGTTTTTCCACTCTTTGTAGTGATGGAATGTAATTTTTCTTTACATTTTCTTTGAGATGTAGGATTTGGTTAAGGTTGGGATGATAGTTCATCTTTCATTAATTCCTAAAATCTCCTTTTAGTCTCACTCATGAATGGCTTTGGTTGAGTTTATCCAAGTGATCATTAGTTAGATTCTTAAATGGCCTAAAGTTATTTTAAGGATATTATTGTTGGTAAAATGATTGTTGAGGGAAGTTCATTGTTGGTTGGCTCTTAAATTGTTGAAAAGCCTTTATTGACTCTTGCATTTTCTCTTGACAATAGAACAAAGTTGGGTAGGTGGTTTGGTCATGTTGGGGACTACCACAAATGTTGCACATTTATTCTTGAATTCCATGAGCTTGTCTTTTAATTAATCATGTCAACTCATTCACTTTTTTATTTAACTATTCTGTTTGGTGAGTCATGCCTTGCATAATATTGGGTTTTGGCCAATGTTTACTTTGATCTACTAATGAATCTATGGTTCTCCAACCATCTTCCAAGGTCACATTTAAAATATTTACTCCACATGCAAAGTCAACATTTTTCCTACAATAAGGTAATAAGCCTTATACAAAGATTTGAATTAATTAATGGGCTGGGAATCCATGGTTTGGACTTTTTAAGCATAATCCTTTAAATCTATCAAAGGTACTCTCATAGTCTTCATCCTCATGTTGCATAAAACTCATTAATTGCTTTCTTAATGAATATAGCCTATCATTAGAAATAAATCTTTGTAGAAAAGCATTTTTAAATTCATCACATGAACTAATTTGTGTTCTAAGGATTTGTAGCCAAAAATTAGCTTTGTCCTTTAAGGTTGATTTAAAGGCAATAATCTTAGTTCTATCCCCACCCTGAGGTGCTAACATGGCTAATGTTATTTCCAATTCTCTTATGTGGATAATCGGATCCTCATCATTTGTTCCTTTAAAGATAGGTAATAAATGAATATTTTTAACCTCTACATCTCTTTGTTGTGGAAAAAATAATGGTCCCTAAGGTATAATAAATGTTCTTTGATTCAATAACTCCCCAAGGGTTTGTCCTGGGTAGGGCTAACCAATTGGAACATTGGAACTTGATGAGTGGCAAGGTACCCCTACACTCAACCATATGAATACGAGTGTCTCACGCGCGATCTAGTCGAACTCCAAGGACTAAGTGCTTATGCACCCTAATGGAACACTTAAGGTCAATCAATCGTTATCTTTCCAAACTTACTTGTATTATCACAATTGTATGGTTAAGTAAGCTTGAGGTATATGACTTTTATATCTTTTCTCTTTTTAATGTCTTTACACTAATAGGGAAGGGTGAAGAGACTAAGTGACTAACTTTCATTAACTACTCACTAACTAAGTTCTAATTGTCCTAGCACCAGTATCCATTCCCACTTTCCGCACAAACCCTAAACCAGTGCAACGCTGCTGGGATTACCAAACGCTACTTGTTACTGGGTTACCAAGCGTTACACACGTGCTTGAAGCGGTCGTACTGAATGCACTTAACTAGGAGAGTCAAGGGTTGAGAGAGATTAATTATCTAGGAAAGCATTTAAACATTTAATAGTAATTAATTCCTATTTAGCTTAGTCCACATGCTGCAAGGTTTATCAGAAATTTTTTCTTTATTGCCGTACACAAATGTGTGCTCAGGTATAATTTTCTTGAATAAAGATATGTTTACTTTAAGACTCCTACTGCGGGCACATGGAAATTATTCTAACTCTGGAATGGTAAAACTGCTATAGTTTGGCTAAGGGTCTAAATCTAGATGTGTGAACAAGGGAAAGCCGCCTCTTATTTATAGATGTTGTAGTGGGCCGCGATATCACGGCTCATCATACCCCCATGATTGAATGAAAACTCGTCCTTGAGTTCCTTACAAAATATTGGGAAGGTATGGGATTATTGACTTGAATGATACTAATGGTGGATGGGGTGACATGTAAACAGATCATCATTACAATACATGGCAAAAATAGTGTTCATGACAATAAGAGTGAACACTATACACATTTGACATCCAGCCTCATTTGGCAGTTGAGAGAGAAGAGAAGAAAGAGAGAGAAAAGAAGAAGTTTGTTGATGCCAACACCAAGATTGCGCTTTTCGTTGTCCATCCATAACCGCGCCATCGATCTTGTTCCTTGCATAATTGCTCCAGCACCAATCCATCCCAAGTGTTCCCTCCAGATCCAATCCATTGGTGTATGATTGCCATCTGCACGCACAACATAATCTTATATTAGCAAGAGTAAATAAATCACAATGCAGTTAATACCTTGCCCTGGTGAAAGATCCATTGGCTGAGTTGTGATATGGCTGATGCGGATTTTGGAGATATAACACTAGCGGCTACCCAAGGTGTAGGGGTTTAGGGAAAATCAAAAAAATTCGACTAGGACCCCCATGACTAAGAGTGAAACTTCGGTAGCTAATGGAAAAAGATAAGGAATAAGAAAGATGAAGAAAAAAAACAACGGCAACGTCGATAAAATGGATGTCAAAGATGGAAATGAACAAAATAAAAGTTGATTGTAGAGATGTTTAAGGGAAAGAAGTTAATTGATGCACCAAATAGGAATGCCAATGGGTCCTCCCCAAAGCAGGTTCATGCCCTTAATGCCCTAGCAATCCCACATTCAAAGAGTCTGTAGGCTCTAGAAATGTCATTTAAAATCAAGAGTTAAAGTCTTAACCACAAGAATTTACCAAAAAGAAAACAATGAATCAACCAAAATATGAACTATTGATACAACTGGCAATGAGGTGAAAAATGGAGAAAGAAGGATGGAAAGAAGAGAATGGAATGGAGTCTCAAGAACAAGGTGGTGTACAGCCCCTTGTGTATTAATGGTTAATGTGACTTAGTAGATCTCATTCCAAATCCAGCCTCAAACAATCCATATTCAGTGACTTCGCATTAATACATTTGGCCAATCCATCCCCTTGAAGTAATAAGAATGCTTCTACCAACAAGTCACCACCATTTTGACGAAACAAAAAAGGAGAAAATAGGAAGTGAGAAAGGGCCTTAGTTAGAGGGAATGTGTTTATTTAGTTCCATAACCAATGCTTGTAGCCAAGCTGATTATTTCATCTAAGGGGTGTGCTTTTAATTCTCACTTTTCACTTTTCACACTTTTGCTCTCTCTTTTTTCTTTTTTTTTTTGCATGAGAACCACACCATGCAAAGACTTATTATTTTTATTAGCTCAACTTCTCGATATTGGAGTAGCATCAGAATGGTAAGGAAAACTCAAGAAGAAGACATCCAAGCACCCAAGAGAATGGCCAGCACAAATGCATCAAATCCCCTTGAAGTCACACCCTTTTCAATCCTTGAGTCCTTCCTTAGTTTGAGAAATGCCCAATCATCAATTTGTTGATAGTTCTTATTATTGAAAGAAAGGGACCGTACAGTTCCAAGCCAAGAGAGACCATAGAAATTCATGGATGCATGGATGACGTGGACTCATTACCTGTTATATCAAAAGAACCATACCTTAGCATCAACATTATAACTCAAAGGTAAAAACTAAACATTAGCAATCAATGAAATGCTGTTCATACCACCATTAGGAGCACTTATTAGGTGACAATCCTAACAAAATAAACAAACACACAAAGAAATGAAAAAGTATGAACGATGTTGCAAAACAAAAAGAAAAATTAAAGAAATTTGTAAAACAAAAATGTGTAAAAAAAACTTAAAAAAATAACTCAGGGCCTCAAATGATTAGCATAAGTGGCCATCTCCCCCATGATTGAGTTGGAAGGAGGAGATCCAAAATAATGAGCGAGGTCATCCTCTCTCCGATGTATTATGTGCATTGACCGTTCTAGATTCATAGTAAGGTTTGGTCTACTACACATTGACTAGTAATCTCCTATTGGAGTGCTTGTTTAAATTGTTTAGGAGTTCCCAACTTCCCTCTATTGATGTTGTCAGGTTAAGGGTTGGAAGTTGACGACACTCTTGCTCCAGTGCATCTATGCTTTTGACATGGGTGCAAGTTGTTTCCCCAGTTAGTTCCATGCACGTTGGTGAATTGCTCTTTTGATTAGCTATCAACCACTAGGTGTCTTTTTGTTGTGTGGTTGCTACATACAGGCACTTTTGTATGTTAATTTCTTGGGCACACTCGTTGCATGTAGGCAATGTTGAACATTCCTATACGCGATCACACCCTGTATCACTATATGTGATGCATGGAACTTTCTTCTTCTCGATCTTCCCAAAAGTGTTTTCCTTAGATATTTCTAGGGAAAGATCATGGATTCCTAGGCATGCATTTATGGTACTTAGCCATGCCCTTCCCATTATTATTGGGAAGTCCCCTTTGTCATTATTTACTTGTATGACTAGGAAATCAGTTGGGTACGACCACCCACACACAGTGGTAACAATGTCCTCCACCAGTCCCAAGGGAACGGTGATGGACTGATCAACCAACTTTAAGAGAATATTGCTCTTCTTTAGTGGAGGCCAGTTATAGGCTTTATACATCTCTTCTGATATTAAGTTGACTCTGGAACCTGAGTCCAGAAGAGCTTTACATGGTTCATTCCCAGTGACTTGGAGATAGATTAAAGGACTTCCAAGGCTAGATAATTTCCTAGGAAGGTGGCCCTCCTTAATCCAATCAATGACAGCATGTGTTAACATAACCATGTGTGTTGAGCTCTTTTTTTGGTTTGAAGGGAGCTCTGAAGCCTTCTTTGATGGAGGAGCATTCAGAGGCTCAACCGCTTGTGGTTGTGAGAGCTTGGTTGGACTGTTGGTTCTAAAAAAAAAAGATCTTCTCTTTGTACAGTTGTTAGAACTAGCAGCAAGTTGAAGGTTTACAACTCTCATAGCATTGCATTGCTGTGGTTGAGTGGGGAGTTCCCCTTGCATTGCTGGAGCTAGTGATAATCAAGCTATCAGTGTGAGAGTTGTGGATGGGTTTGGAGGATGGTATGTTTGTGGGTTGTCTCTCCCAGGAGGAGTCCTATAATACTCCCGAGCTTGGTAGTGACATTGTGGTGTCACGTGACCAACAAAGTCACATGAAGAGATTAGCTACTGCACATAATAGCCATATGGATCTGATTGCTGGTAAGGGTATTGTTGCCTTGGTGGTGACATCCCCCATGAATGTGGGTATTACCACTGCTAGTGTTGCTCCATAGGTTGTGTCGGAGTTCCACTTGGATAATACATTAAAGGTTGGTGGAACTGCCTTGGGTTACCTTGGGGATAAGGTAACCTTCATGGTGCTTGCCATTTGTTAAGTTGTGGGTTGAGTGCATACACCCCAAACTCTTGTAGATGTGAGATTACTAGGCAACATCCTTTAGGATGGTCATATTGGCATATCTCACATCCACCATCATTGTCCGTATTAGAATCCACAACCTCTTTGGTGATGACCATTTTACCCTTACCTTTGTTACGTGCATGGTCCAAATCCCTCTTTTTGTTTTTATTATAGTCACTACCTCGCTCCTTAGACTCCTCTACAATTTTAAGAATGGTTTCAAATCTACTGTCTAAGGAATCCCACATTTGGTCTACCTTTGCCGACACTTATGTTGTTAATTTTTGAAGCGGCAAGGTTTTCCTATTCACCATCTCTTCAAGTGGTGACTCTTCCTCCTCATAGAATCTCACTCCCCTTTTTCAGAGGGAAGGATCGCAGTTGTACTCTTTCGCACTTTCTCTCTTACATAGCTCTCCTTCTTCCTTGGCTACTTGTTCCAGCAATCTATGGACCTGATGAGACCTAAGCTTTGATAATCTTCCTTGGGCATACGTTTCAAGGGTTCTCCTGGTTTCATGCCTAAGTCCATGTACGAGATGGCATAGTTGATCCTGTTGCAAGTAACCATGGCTCGGGCAACGATGTAACAATGCATAATATCGGCCCATGGTAGCATCCAAGGGTTCATGACTTCCTTGCTTCCATCCTTGGATTTTCTTTCATAGGTTGGACACCCGGGAGTACTTTTGATACTTATCATTAAGCAATTCTAGCATCGTACTCCACCTTCGAATGGATTCCGGTTCTGACAACCGGTACTAGCTTTCTGCTTCTTTTACTAGTGTCCTTAGGAACAACTTTAGCTTTTTCCATTCGTTCTCAATGTTCTACAAGGCACATGCATCGTAAAATTCTTGTAAGTGGTTTTGAGGATCAGTGTTGTATCCCCCCTCAAATCGTGGGATATTATTCATGTCTAACCTCTTGATCCTGCTATCTTTTTGGTGCCTTGTGGGAATTCTTACGGCCTCCGTGATGTCTAACATGCTTCAGGTTACAAGTAGAGGTTCTTCATGGTCATTTCATTCATAGCGTCTGTGATGTCTATGTGGTTCCCTACTTTCCCTTCTTCCATGTCGTGATTCTCTAGAGTGCCTAAAACACCCCAAAATTTGAAGGCATGCTTGCTTCACCAGGTCTTTGCAATTCGCGCAACGTTACGACAGTTCTTCGGGAGATGGATGCTCTGAAGTTCAGACTATCCAGTTCAACAAGTTTTCTACCCCAAGTGTCAATAGGCTAAATAGATTCTCTAGCCTGCCCACTTGAGTAGTTCATCCAGCTGACAGCGCACTTAGGAGCGGTGCATGGAATTGCTGGTGGTGCTCAGAACGCGCAAAATGCTTCAACAAGTTTTCTAAGTCAAGGAGTTTTGCTACGCTATGTAGCATACCAAACTTTAGAAGACGTTTGCAGAAGTGCAGTGCTATGCTATGCTATGCCACACAGCGTAGCACAGCGCAACAAAAACTAGACAGTCAATCCCCTCGCCCAACTTCAAGTCCTTTAGTAATTTCTCCTTCTGTCAAAAAGAGGCGAACTTGGCAAAAAGTAGGCCATGTTGGCTGCTACGTTACGCTAAGCTACATGGCGTAGCACAACATAACAATTCTGTGAAAGTGACAGAAGGCATCTCAAAGGGCAAGATCAGCAAGTTTGCAAGCTTCGCAGTGCAAAAGGGAAAGTTTGTAGATTGGCAACGTTTTTTGTGACTAAGGACAGCTGCTACACTATGATACGCTACGTAGCATAGCAAATATGCAATAAATAGTTAGCACGCTTCAAAGGTTTCCAATGCATGCAGCAGGACACAACGCAAAATTTTTTTTCTTTGAACTGGCGGCTACGCTACGCTACATAGTGTAGCACAATGTGACAAGATGCTACGCTACACCAAACATGCTACGCTACAAAGCATAGAAAAGTGTGGAAAGCAGTTACGCTACATCAATGCACTCCACCTAATCGCACCGTTGCTCTAACAACACAATTATAATGTGGTAGGCTTGTAATTATGGCATGGCAGGCCCACCCAATGATCATGTAGGCACGTGCAGCATAGACAGGTCAACATAAGCCTCGGGGCACATGGTGTCCAAACCGCATCTTTTGCATACCCTTGGTCCTATAAATACCCCAACGAGCAATGCTTGAGGGGTCTAGAGTCTAGGTTTTTTGGCAATCTGGTCAGCTAATAATTTTGTTGGCTGACAAGCAAAAAAAAGTTAGCACTGTAACCTTGAGCATTATAAGCTTTCTGTTTAACATTGTAAATAGTTAGCACTCTCAGTTGGCATTTTGTTCTACTCTTTTCTACCACCTTGGTAGCACTTCGCATTGTTAACACCTGAGTCTATGTTCAAGCACACAGCCATCTTGCTCTACACATCTTGGTTACTCTCAGGATCTCTGCACTTCCTAGCGCTATACAACCGATTGTATCCACCTTGACAGAGCGAAGTCGTAGCTTCGAAGCGGTACATTTTTCTAACTGCATTTTACTTTGTCTCTTGATCATTATTGCATTTTACACTATTTTTTGTCCCTTTTACATTTAAGCATTACTTTGCGCTATTAGTCTCGTTTTCAAATTATCTAGTTGCAAAAGGTTATATTAACACCAACTAAGTCCCTATCTGATCGACCAGACCGTTCAGGGTGCCCTGTTTCGATTCTATCCAACACGGCCCTCCCACGGAAATGGGGTTAAGACTGTCAATGACTAACGACCTGTCAGTCTTTTCTAGCCACCAACGTTTTCGATCGCTGCAGTGCCATCATCCTCGCTCTTGACTCTCTCATCGAGGTTTCTCATTCTATTTAGCTTTATCCTCATGGTCAGGTTCCTTATGACTATGTCCTAATACTGAAGGAGAGGGTGAATGTGATGATGAAGGGGAAGAAGAAGGAGAACCATTGCCATGATGATGTTTCCTACCCTCTCTTCAGTGGTCTTGGCCCTGATCGTGATTACGATTAGACTACCCGCCCTTATCATGTGTTTGTGTTCCCTTGTTGAACACTTGGTGTTCATGGGGATTAGAAACAGGATTTTAAATCATGGAGTGAAGGTTCTGATACACCACCTCCTCACTATTGTTAGGAGGGGGAACATCATTAGGTGGGGAAACCATTGAAATAGGTTCACCACCCTCAATTTCGCTTAAGATGGGTGGAGCATTATGGGGGCCTTTGCCCTTCAGCGATGTATAGTATCTCTCTTGTCACAAGTCCCTTTGACGTTGCACTTCTATGGGATGGTAATCCCTTATTTCATAATCGCATGCAACATACTCTGCGTATAACTATGACATGCCTATTCGTGCAAGAGCACAAAGGAACATGTTGGGGACTACTCGGTCTGGAGGCAACACTATGTTACCCTCCAAGTCTCTCCAATGTAGTTGTTCATCTTGATGGAGAATAAAGGTAAAGTTGGGTACATATTCATCGTGATGAATATATACCACACAAAATTATTGAGGCATTGGCAGATCTTGGTTACATGTGTTGTGTTGCCGATTGTCTCTTGTGTTGGTCCTAGGCAGTGAAATGCTCTTGTGTGAAGAAGAAGACATTTTTGTCTTGTTTGGTGTGCTATTTATCGTTATCTTATTTTTTTTATTAATCCTAAGGGTTCGTTCTAGCTTCCCAATGATATGGATGATTTCCTATGTTCTACGTAGTGCACAAACAACTAAGTCCCCGGCAACGGTGCCAATGATGAGTGGCGAGGTACCCCTACACTCAACCATACGAATACAAGCATCTCACACATGATCCGACTGAACTCCAAGGACTAAGTTCTTACACGCCCTAATGGAACACTTAAGGTTAATCAATTGCTATCTTCCCAAACTTACTTGTATTGTCATGGTTGTATGGTTAAGTAAGCTTGAGGTATTTTATATCTTTTCTCTTTTTAATGTCCTTATGCTAATAGGGAAGGGTGAAGAGACTAAGTGACTAACTTTCATTAACTACTCACTAACTAAGTTCTAATTATCCTAGCACTAGTATCCGTTACCACTTTCCGCACACACCTTGAACCAGTGCAACATTGCTGGGATTACCAAATGCTACTTGTTACTGGGTTACCAAGCGTTACACACATGCTCGAAGTGGTTGTACTGAATGCACTTAACTAGGAGAGTTAAGGGTTGAGAAAGATTAATTATCTAGGAAAGCATTTAAACATTTAACAGTAATTAATTCCTATTTAGCTTAGTCCACATGCTGCAAGGTTTATCAGAAAGTTCATCTTTATTATTGTCACAAATGTGTGCTCAGGTACAATTTTCTCGAATAAAGATCCGTTCACTTTAAGACTCCTACTGTGGGCACATGGAAATTATTCTAACTCTGGAATGGTAAAACTGCTATAGTTTGGCTAAGGGTCTAAATCCAGATGTATGAACAAGGGAAAGCTGCCTCTTATTTATAGATGTTGCTGCGGGCTGTGATATCGCGTACGTGATATCACATACGCGATATCACGACTCATCAGAACTCAAACTACCAAATGAGAGAGGAATTGAACCTAAAGAAAAATGGGGAGGTGTATGATGTTGAGATGATTCCATTGTGTAAGTAGAGGTTACTATTGGAGTTATTATATGATTTGGTATAGAAATAGAGACTGGTGATGGAGTTTGTAAATTCAAAGTACTCATTGGTTGGGTAATACCTCCAGTTGTGGTCACATAAGTTGATATTGGGGTAGTACTTAGATTTTGAGACCTTGCCCCTGTAGTTGAATTCATGGTTGTAGTTGGAATATCAAATAGAGGATTAATAGATATGGAAAAATTATGTTGTGTTTTTCCTTTGGGATTTTATGTTGTCAAAGGGGAAGGAAAATCAAATCTTGATTGTATTAGTTCATCTTGGTCTTATTTTTGAATGGGTTTTGTACATTTATAAAGGCTAAGAGTGCTCATAGAAGGTTGAATTCGTGTTGGTTTCTTTGGATGCTTTGTTGGTTTCATTTAACAAGAACATTCTTTGTTGGCACATTCATGGGCTACCATTCCTAAGAATCTACAAATTGATTTAATAACTCCTACTATCATGGCTTTAATTGCAAATTTTTTAACAATTTCAACTGGTTATACGATAAGAGGAGTTGATTCCAAGGACTTTCCTTATTTTTGAATTTTTTAATGCCAAAAAAATAAGTAAAAGAAACCATTTCTCAAATTACTTAAAGAAATAAAATAAAATAAAATGTACTTGGAATATGAAATTACAAAATGAAATTAAAACATACAGAACACTTGATGATGATTAACTCTACTAGCCACCTCGGCAATGGTACCAAATTGATGAGCCATGCAAAATTTGGTGGTGGATACCTTTAAGCTTTATCTTTGCTTATTTCATTGTAGAAATTGTCACCTTGTTTGTGATTGACCCGCAAGTTGTATCTTGTGGAGGAACAATTTAAAGTCAAAAAATCATCAGGACATAAAACAATGATTAGATCTAGATTCAATTGAGAACACCATACTTATGGCTATTACTTGTAAGTAAAATCAAAAATATTCACCTTAACTTCTAACATTAAGTTCAAAAATGAATACAATCAATTAAAATAAATTAAATTTAAATAAATTCATGAGAAATAAGAAAGATTACAAAGGAGACATCACCTAATTTGTGACCCTACTCTGTTTTCTCTGCAATGCAACGACTTCGCAATTTTAAAACATTAGTGGTTGTTAATTGCCACAAAGCATCAACACTCTTTCTTCACAATTTTGTGCACAAACAAAAATTCTAATCTGACCAGGTTCTCTCAATAGTATCATCTATCTGTTTCTCCATATCCTTTTTTCTATTCTTTGTTCCCTCTATTGCATCTGGCCAGGGAATTTATAAGGATGAGTCTTGCACATGAGGAGCCACCACTTGTGTGTAATGGCCATGGCAATTACTACCCATGCATAATGTCTATTGTAATGTCCACTACCACCACTAGAGTAGGTAACGTTTACTATAATGTCCACCGCAACCACCAGCGTAGGTAACGTTCAGTGTAATGTCCACCAATCACATGAAAAAGAAATGCACAGCTCCCACCACCCATGTGCAGGTAATGATTACAAGAATGTGTAGAAAATAGTTGTAGTTGTGCAGTCAAAGAACATGGTTGATAGAGTGACACACCCACATTATAGTGCCAACATCCAAGTTGCAACTCCATTACCACCATAAATCCTCAACGTGCATTCCTGTTACTGCTACAAAAACAGAACCATAAATTAGAAAACATAGCACCAATATAGATCAAGGAATTGAATTCTTCAATTGCCACATCATGGCTACCTAGAAACAAAACCTACTCATATGATTTAGTCAAAGTAAGACATATGATTGTTGATGTTGTTGTTTCCTTTACTCCTATCAATAATAGAGATATTCATTATTTAATCTAATTAATATAGGAAAAAAAGTCTAAACTAGCCTATGGGCAATGAGTGTTTGTTCCCAACTTGCTGTACACATCCTAAACCCATGTATCCACTACTAGGCTTACTAAGCGTTACACTACCGGGTGAACTAACCAATAACATTGTTCAGATTACCAAAAAAATATGTGTTTATGCTCGAAGCTAGTTGTGCTCATTCCGCCAATTGATTAACACGCATGGAAATGTAAATATTAACTACATACATGAATTTAAAGTGCATTAAAGTAAATTGTATAGAAAGTAAATCTATGCTATTCCAAGTGCTACAAGGTTTATTAAGAAAACTCATCTATATTATCATTCACATTGAGGTGTTGAGGTACATTGATTCTCAACTAAAGAGTCATACACTTCTCAACTCCTACTATGGGCACTCAGAAAAATTTGAACTTTTGAATAAAAAAACTATAAGAGATTTGTTACAACTAATAGAAATATGACATAAATGCGGCGGGTAGGCGTACATTTATGGGCAGAAACAAGGGGGCCCCATCTACAGGTACATGTTCACATGACAAACCCTACATTGACAAGATCATGTCAATGAGATCTCATCAACAGGGTCGTGTCAATGGTATATCGTCAATGTGATCCAAAAATGACAACTCATCAGAGAGTATCTATCTTTAATGGTAATAAGAATTGTTGGGGTTCTAGGATCTTTATATTTTGGTGGCAACCTCTTTTGTGTAAGATTTGTTATACAATATGCTAAGTATACTTTTCATGAGATATTTATCTTTTCCTTTTTGGTACATACATTTTTAAGATACTTAACGTAAAAAAATGTCTTGAATTTCTTAATACAAGAAAATGTTGAAGTACATATCCTTAAATAGTCTTTCTAGATGATCATCTCGATCTAGTTTCTTTGCCAACCTATTTGGGTATTGTGTTGGTATGTCATTTGCCTTCTTTGATGGAAGTTTAGGTTGTATTGATGATGATGACATAAAGGTGTGTTCACTCTTATGTCCATCATCTTTCTTCTATGCCTTTGGGTAACTAATGATTTGTGGGGCTTTGGTGAATGTTACCTTTTCTTTGGGATGTAAGGATTCATTTATGGTTTTACCATTTTGTGTAGTTACTTGGTTTACTTACTTCTCACCCTTCGTTTGTGAAATTGGATTAAGTTTAGGCTAAGAGGGTAGTTTTATTATTTCGTAGTTCTAATTCTAATCCTTTCTCGTAGTTCATGTAGTTCTCCTTTTATGTTGTTCATTCGTCTTTCTACTTGATCATAAAGAGAGGGTTTTCTAGTTTGAAGATAGTTTTAAAATAAATTAGATGAAAAGTTACCCAAAAGTAAAATTTATCTAGCTATAGCATCCCCTTCCTTGATTTGAGTTTTGAGTTTGTTGAAACATTTTTACATATTCTTGGCCGTATTCATCACAGAAAGGTAGTGCAAGAAAGGTAGTGCAAGGCAGTTATACAAAGTTTGTCGTTGACTATTGCATAGATCATAATAGAGTTGATCTTGGGCTAACTTGGCACTGCTCATATGCCTTCCTATTTAATGCCTTAGTCTCCTTAGATACTCCAGGAGCAAGATATGGCCTAGGACATTATCTACTTTGATCAACGAAGAAATATAATATTTGCCATCCAACTTCAGGTGTAATTTTTACAATGTTTCCTTCACAAGAAAAATTTATGTTCTGTTTGCAATAAAATAATAGTCCTTCTACAAAAATTTGGATGAGTTGATGAGGTAGAAATCCGTCATTTAAATTCTGTACAAATAAAGCTTTAAATATATCAAAGGTTTATTCATAATCTTTATTTTCATTTTGTGAAAAACTCATCAGTTGCTTTCATAAGGAATATAACTAAACTTCAGACAAGAATCATTGCAAAAATATGTTTTTAAACTCTTTCCATGAAGTTATAGTAGTTCTCGTAAGAGAGCATGAGATTCAACCAAAGCATGAAGATGAAGAAGAGGAGCCATGAGAGGAGCACAGTTGCTGGGGGAAAAATGAAAAGGATGATGATATTATGGAGCCAATCTATGAACCCCCAGCACAGGCGCTGACGATGATCGTTGCAGCAGCAGCAGCGGCGTGGTGAGGTGAAGTTGTTACTTATCTTGCATGAGCAGCTGCAACGGCGCACCAAAAATGAGGGGACACCTACGCATCCATGTCAGGCCATGGCCGCACTCCAACAACACATTCTGCAACTGCTGCAGCACTGCCAAGGCCTTCTTTGTGCTGCTGCTCTGCGTCTGCGGTTGACATCGATGGCATTCAGCGGAGGCAGACGGTATCAAAATTTGTAATTCGAATGCAGAGGGGGTGCAGACGGGCCGCGATGTAAGCGACATACTTGGTAGTCTAGCGGCAGCACTCCCACGCTCTATGGCTACGTTTCTTGGCACCCTGGAACTGCACGCGGTCCTTCACCAGAACCTCCGCTGTGAAGGCCTCGTCCCGGCATGCAACAGTACGTGAATCAGGAATAGTAGCTTCAAAGCCACTTTCCAGTTGGCGGTCTGGCTCAGATGCTTCTGGAGACAATCTTGGAGGCTTGAACGTTCGTGGGCATCCACGGCTGCGGCGAGGAGGTCCTCAATGAGCCTGAGCTTGGGCAGAGAGTCCTTGTCTCGGAGACTTTCTTTCATCACTTGTGATGAGCTCCCAAAATTGGTTTAATTTTAAGATAAGTATCTTTGACAAAGGCATGCATTTCACTTATTTTATATTGTTTGATTAGTGTTTAATTTAGTTTATTAGTTTATTTTAATTTAACTAAATGTATTATATAAAAACATTATATATTATATTAATATGATTATAATTATATATAAGGTATATAAACATTATACTTTGGAATTAGGGCAACGTCAACATGGTAACACCGTGCACTTCTGCAACGTGAAGCGATCCTGCAATGGGGAAGCCAACGATCCAAAAATGATACAAGTGCAGGGCTGGACCTGGACTGGAGTTGATTACTGTTGTTGATTGAAGGGTTATGTTCAACTATTACTAAAGCCAGAAACAATAAGCTTGTAGATAGTAACCTTAACCTGAATCCCAATCCCAGCCATCTTGGGCAACCGAATCAAACAGTAACACCAGCAGCAGCACCATTATTATTGGCGAACCCCAACGATTCAATTTTAAACCAGGAACTCTTGCTATCTCTACAAGGCCATAATTGCAGACCAAACACGTTGGAAAACTGAGGAGCGGCTAACAATGAAGCATGAGATAGAGGCTTCCGCGTGTTCATAAACGAGAGCTTCTGTCCCATGGAAGAAATAATCCAACTGTATCTGCACACCTCATTCACGTAACTTTGAATGTGCTTAAATCTAAAACTGCTCCCACCGTGTATAGGAAATCTTTAACAAGTGTATGATTTATCTCTGATCAGCTGCTGCAATCTACATGAGTTGCCGAACACCATTGGCAACTTGCAAAATTTGCGGGAACTAATCATTTGTGATTGCATTGTTCTGAAAGGATTTTCGTCTTCGCTGTGGAATAAAAAAAAAACTATGTAACAGGTTGCTGGATGGTGGAAGTCATCCACACAGACGCATTGCTTAGTCTGAAAGGGCTTGAAGTAATTGGTTGCGTCAATCTCAGAAGCATTGTTGGGTTTTCAAGCCTTTGCCAGGCTGACGGACTTACGATTGAAGGATGTTTGGACCTCACACACATTTTTTGTGTAGGTGGTTGTTCCGCCTTGAAATCTTTGCAAAGGCTCAATATCAATGGGTGTTATCACTTACGCGTTCCGGAGAGTTAGATGTCTTGATCAACCACAACTTTCTCAGTACATTATTCTCTATGCATCAAAAGAATCTGATTCGTGGAAGCGAGGAATCGAGGATTCGTGACTCTGAACGTGGTGTTTAGTACAGTACGTGTGCCTCAAGAAAAAGTGGGTACGGGTTTATAGCCGGGGACGTGATAGAGAAAATTTAAATATATTAGTTTTTTTTTTAATTAAATTTGCAAAGGTATGGAGGGCACACAATCCATTTCCTTAATCAGGGGCCAAACATATAATTTCTGCAACAACCAAAATGACAGCAATAAAATGAAATCCTTTTGTTACTCAATCCAATATTTTCAAAAATGAAATTAATCCTAAACCTCAACCAAATTTATAACAAATGAGGTCTGCTAATACTTTTGTTCAACGACTACCTGTGAGTAGCACCCTAGGGACTACCTGTGAGTAGGGCCACGTTGAAGATGACCGTATTATAAGAATACACAACTTAACTAAACTAGGCACAGCCCAGTAACTCATCTCACCTATAATGATCGAAAACCTTTCAGACGCTGGAAAATCGGCACTAGTCATGATGAAGGGGAAAGTAAAAACAGAGCACCATGAGCTTGCATATGGCCATTGTCCATGTGATGTGCTGGTGGGCTTCGTTGCTTTATAAGCAAACAGATTTTTAAAAAAGTTGAACAAGCATCCATCCGTCATCATGTTCATGACTCATGACCCATGCTGATGACACTGTTTTGTTTTTTCTTTCTTAAGCAGAGATATGAGAAAAAGAGCAAAAACCAGCAATGAACAATAAACACGCGAGAATGTGTTGAGTCATGGCGGAACCTTTGACGCTCCCAAAGCCAGGCGAATCCATGCAAATGCAATGTTTTCCTCGCACGCCCAGTCCAAAACTTTCAGTATGACCCATACTTGTCCCTTCGGCCATCGGTTACCAGAGTAGCTCTTTCGTGATTTTCGTGTGTTTGTTTATTTATTGGTACTCCCTTGTTTTCTGTGGTCCGTCTGCCGATGCCATGAATCTTGATTGCTTGCTTGCCACTTAACAATGAAATGAAATTTTTGGTATGAAATGAAATTTTTGGTATGATTCAGAACAGGAGAAGATATGTAAGATTTTAATGCAAAATGCAGACATTGCAAGAACTAAAAAGGCAATACGAGGCAAAGCAAGGCGACCATATCAATGTATATTTTCAAATCCATTGGAAATTATGAAATACGTACCCACTGCGAATTTAATACGCTTCTGTACGCGCTCCCGAATCCGACGCGAACAGTTCGTCAAAATTTATAGGAAATCACAAATCTCCGGCGCATAGTATTTATTCCACAAGACATCACCAGCTCTTCTAGAGTGGTTTGCATAGACAAAAGTGCATAGTGGGGTATTAAATGCAAAAATGAGTCCGCTATTCTTTACAGTCCCAGAACAGAGAATAAGAGATTTGGTCAGTATGAAAGACCCTCGCATACACACATCCCTTCGCTCCAGTGATTTCTTAACAACAAATATGCAGCCGTGGCATTTCGATTTCAGGAAAGAAATTCACATGTACATATTCCGCAACACTGTACTGTTCGAGACTTTTAATTATAAGGTAAGTAAAACAACCGACTACTATCCAACCTACGAAGTCTGCTAGAGTTTGCATGATGGAGAACAGAAGCGGAAAGTGCACGGGCTTAGTTTCTCTGGACGAGGCCAACGCGTGCGGTGATGTAAGAATCGCGGATGCAGAATATTCAAGGAAGCGAACGTCATCAACAACGCCTACGTGGAGCATCATGCACATTGATGATGTGGATTCAATGTTAATTTAAGATCCCAAGGATGCCAAACTCGGCAGTTACACCGATATAGACAGATTGGCATCCGATTCGGCCATACCAACCTATTATTAAAATAATTATTTTAAAACCTTGTTGAAGTATAAATAAGACTTCAACTTTGTATTGATTTGTGAACCCATTGGGCACCATTTGTGAACCTAGCAGCAGGCATCAAAGGTGTGCAACCAATAGGCACCAAAGGTGTGCACCCATGATTGATACCCAAGCAAACCCATGTTAAGTTGAGGTCCAATTCTCCTTGAAGTATTATTATGTGAGGATTCATTGAGTTTTGTGGCAACTATAAACCATTAGAGTCCATTGTTGGGTTGTCGAGGTGGTTGCACTGTTGAAACAGCAAGGCAAAATCACAAATTAGGTGAAGTCTCCTTTGTAATCTTCATAATCTTTATATTTATGATTTTAGTTTGATTTAATCATTAATTTTCACTCTTGAACTTAATGTTAGAAGTTAGAGTGATAATTCATGATTTTACTTATGAGTGATAGTCATAGTGTTGAATTTGTTTGGGTTTGATTCTAACCATTTATGTCTTGATGATTTTTTGATTTTTGAACTATTTCTCCACAAGATACAATTTGCAGGTAGTCACAAACGAGGTGATAATCTCTACAACGAAGGAAAGATAAATTTTAAAGGTATCCAGCACCAAAGTTTGCCTATCTCATCACACTGCATCTGCTGCTATCAATCCGTGTGCACTTGATGGCATCCACTACCCTTTTCACCCACGACATTGCCATTTTTCTTCTTCTTGTTGTTGTTTTGCCTCTACTTGCACCTATGCTTGCTTTCTAAACTCTTGGTTTGCTTTGCTAAGCTAGTGTAGGAGGGAGTGCTATTGTTGGTCTAATTAAATAGAAGGTGACAAGGAGTAACGCTTGGTTTGGAGTAATATTATAGCCAAGGTGTGTAAGGACTGGTCCTTAATGCTAATGCCGATGCTATTAATGTAACGCTTGCTTCACTAACTTGCATTACTCACTCCACTATCTTTTGTCTATATAATTATTTATAAAATGACAATATTGATCATAAAAAAATTTAATTTTTTAAGGATAAATATGACAATAGACGAGTGATGAACGACAAGGTACCCCTACACTCAACCATACAAATCACAAGCGTTCACGCATGACCTAGTCAAATTCCATGGATGAGACTAGTTGTGGCATCTAGATTGTTATGCTTTGATCACAGTTTGTTGTCTTTCCACTTGGACTAGTGGTAGCTTTGTCATGTATGGTTTAGTCTAAAGTGAGGCATATGATGTTGTTCCTAATTCTATGCTACTTTTGATGATGATAAAGAGATGAATTAATTAAAATAATGAATGATGGAAAACAATATCTAAACTAGCCTATGGATGATAAGCATCCACACTTAATCATCTATACACATCTTGGACTTCATGATGTTACTTCTAGGATTGCTAAGTGTACGTCACTAGTTATGCCAAATGATACACTTTCGAATTACCAAGTACTTCCACTTAAATGCTCGTGATTAAGGTGTAAACATTCTGCTTAATAACAAGAATAGTAAATAACAATAAATGGAAACAATTAACAAAATAAAGCAGTAAATAATTAAAGCAACAATAATCTAAGTGGATGTTGCAATAATGGGAGTAATCTCAATCTTTATTGCCAATCATGTAATGTGTCCAAGTACGTTACACTCAAACAAAGGTGTTGTACGATTACAAATATCACACTATGGGCATGCACTGGGAATAACAAACTTTTTAAAGAAGAAACTGAAAACTAGAACTATCTATTGACGATCAACTACTTACTACTTGTCTCATCCGAGCACCTCAGCACCGTATTTATAGGCAAGATTTAAATGAGATGACGTCGGGTATCCAACGTTGCTTATTAGCCTTGACATTGCGTACTTGACATCAAGGCCATAGAAGGATGATTCATCATACCCCCACAACTGAATGAAAGCTCATCCTCAAGTTAAACAAAATGAGGAACAATTTCTTTACAAAATATTGATAGGTATGGGATTATTAACTAACTCAATCAATGAACAAGACTCTTGCATGCCACAGTGATGTAGTACAAAAATGGGACACATTATTACAAAACAAAACAAAATAAAAACAAGACTAGGAAGCTCATGTAGTGCTCGGAGGTGGTGGCTCTTCCATTGGCTACTTCCCTTTGTCACCAGATCACTGAAATTTGTAACAGATAAGCAAGGCTTGTAATTTTTCTTCCTTTGTCCTTGGGTTGTGCACTGTCCAGGCTACTGTGCCAATGTGTGCTGGCACCAATACATCCCAAGGACATGGCGATTACAGAAACATTTGATTTGCTTTTACGTATCATGCTGCAAACTACCATCATTCTTCCTTAAAAGCCCTAGCTTTTTCCTTAAGCTCATGATAATCCATCAATCTACAAGCCAAGTTCAAGGCTACATATTTTTATCCTTGATAACTAGCTTTGACCACCTCCAACTTTGAGTTTGCCACCTGTAACTTTTGCAAAGCATATTTTTGATCTACAAACTCTTTCTCATACAATGCATAGGTGGTTGCCACTTGTTTTTTCAGCTCACTTTGGGGACGTCCTATTGTGAACATGGCAAGGTTGGCATATCTAAGGTTAGCCAATGTCATGTACTCTTTTAAATCCTCTATCTGTAGGTCTTTGTTTTTTACTTCCACTTATTGGCCCATGGCATAACTATCCAAGATGACCTACCATTCAGAATTCTGTGATGACAAGGAACTGATGTGGGCTTTGGCTATCTTGATTTCCTTCTCATTGATTTCCTTGTACATGCCAACTTGGTCACAGAAGTGCTCTTTCAATTTTTCATGCTTTTTGGCCTCGTTCTACCATGCAATGATCTCGATTGTTGACTTTTGGTGAATAGCGCATGCCTCCTCCATGGAGAAGATTCTATTTTCTTGAGCCAATCTACTCATATCTTGGTTGACCCTCACCAGTCATTCTCGCAACTGGTGGACACTTTCTTCTAAGATGTTTCTTTTGTCTTTATATAGTGATCAACTGGGAATTCTCTATAGTGAGCTACTTATTTTCTTCTTGGACAATAGTTAGTGCCTTCTTATATGCATGAGATTATGCATTTTTAGCAAAGGCATTCCAAACCACCATCTCCATTTTTTGCTCCGTAGCTACTCTCTCCTTTTCTAGCTTGGTAAGCTCCTATGTCTTGAATTGTTCTAGTTGGTCTAGTGCAAAAAAATGGGTAGGATCCCATCATTCAGCTTGTAGGGCAACTGGCTCTTCTTACAATCTTTGTACCTTAGCTTCTGTGTGTTCTACCCTAACCTTTTCCATGACCAACTTCCCTTTGGTGGTGGTGATGTCTGATTATGTTGTAGTGACATCGATGGGGATGTCAAACAGAGTGGTCATCACTTGACTTATTTGTAACAAGTGATTGAGCATGTCCTCATGCATTAGAGGAGTCATTGATGTCCTAGCTAGCATTTGTGCATCTCTAGTTACTGCTAGATTTGTCAGAGGCACAACAAGAACATTGAACGACTCCTTGATATGATCAGTAATCACCTCTATTGCGCCTATTACATCCTCATGTTGTAGCACCACAACTGTGGCACCTTCTCTAGTTTCTAATGTGACTTGAAAAGATGTAGCATTTCTAGAGATCTGGCATGACCATTGAGATCCCCCTCCTCCTAAATGCATTGAGATCTCCCCCCTTGCTGGATTAGCTAATATGGTGGATCATGCAACATCGTCCATAACTCAAAAGAGATTGGCCTCATCCTTTCTTCTCTAGCTAACAGTTTCAGGAATCCTCTGTAGGTGGCTCATTGATGGTCTATAATCTTGTGGCAATGATAGTAGAGCTTGTGCTTATGGACATTGCATAGGAACTCATTGCATTTCTATTCTTGGTTCTACCTCCTTTTCAGATTTTTACTCATCACCAACATCTTTTCTTGGTGCTACCATTTTTAGGATTTTTGTGAAGGAGGTGTGCTGGGCCTTCCTAGGGATATAATTTGTATATCTCAATATTTCAACGTTCTTTCATAGCTTACTGATCAAATAGGGAAATGGAAGTGTTAGTATCCCTAACTTCATTCCTTTGAATCGCCATTGAATTTCTATGAAGTAATATTGGGGAAGGTTGACTACAAATTTTTCCATTAAAATGGTACTTCCCCTAGCTGCATAAGACGAGATTTGATTGAGCCCTTTGGTAGGGAATAGGTGGTATGTCCTAACCTTAAAGTAGGTTCTCTCTTCCAAAGTCATTTCATGGTATGACTTGTCCTTTTTACCATACACCCATCTTAGCCATAATTTCTTTGTTTCAAGGTTAGATCTGGTGGATAGGTGAGCAACCTTGGCCCCTTCATTGGGTAGGTTGAAAGCTATAGTTATGACTTTGACTATGTAAGAGACATTCACCTTGCAAATGTTAATAGTGGTACCTTCATCCTTATTATGCTAGAATTGATAAACTTTGCCCAGGTACCATTCACCATTGTCAGATAGGATAGGCCACAATGGGGATACTTTGAGTTGCATTCGCACCACCTTGAAAGAAAACTCCACAAACGGACTAAAGTTCATTTTCACAATGACTGAACCCAATGTGAACTTTTCTAGGATGGTAGCAAGGTAGTCATGGGGCAACATGAGATGTTGTCCTTGTTCAAGGACCGGTAGTTTTATTGCCTCTCCTTGGGCTAATTGCCTAGTAGCAAGGGCCTCTTGGTGGATACTGAAAGACTAGGCCTCTTGTTCAACATGTTCCTCATGTTCTCCTTACTGGCCATGGCCACCATGTGGATGTTTAGTAGCTCTCTGTGAGGGTTCACCCTAAGCATCTCTTTTTGGGGCCATTTTCAATCAAGAAAAACCAAGTGTTACCAAGGTTATGTTTATTGTCATTAATAAATTTATACCTTACCCGTAACCTTAGTTCATTGAGCTCATAATGCATATGATTGTAGGGCTAGGAAAATTTTCAAGAAAAATCTCCAAAAAAGTCTCTATCTCTTCCTATGACCCATTGCAACTAGTTTCCTTTTTTGTTATACGTGGCATAAAATAATCATTAATGATTTTTCATTATTATCCTAAGGTTTTTAACATTCTTACCCTCATAATACCTTCTAGACGATAAAAAATTTTAGTAAATTGGCGCAAAGTTTGCATGCACACATCCCTCCACAACTAAGTTAAACAATCTGGGTTTAAGAGAGATTTAAATGGCATCGGAATCCAAGTGTTAGAGAGCTAGGTATTGGAACTGAAAGATGGAGGCACAAAACTCTAAGTCATGAGAAAAAATTTTAGCAATGCCCCTAGTAGCAAATGAGAAAAATGAAGTTCATGTTGCATGGGGATCAACTATATATACCTTTTTTAGACTTGACGTCACATATGTGACATCGGGTACATGACACTGAGATCCAAAATTTTTTATTTTTATGGAGGCAATGAACATGCAAACTAAAGCTCTAGGATTGATTGGAAGGTTGAAAGTTAAATTTTTCATTTTGGACAAGTGAAAAATTAATTGGAGGCATTGAAAGTAGGATAAGGTGAAGTTGTCAATGAGAAAAGCACTAAAATGAGCAAGAAAAAGGATGTTGAAAGCATGATTATGAGATAGTTGATATACATGGTAAGGGAAACAATAAAATGGAACAAATTGAGTGCTTGAAAGGTGAAAAATGATGTGATCATGTTAAATAATCACAAGTCACAAAAGTAACACAAGTGGATCCTCCCCAAAGCAGACTCTAGCCTATGATGCCCTTATGGAACCACACCTCTAATGTTCATAGGCACTAGAGGGGTTGAATGCAACACATACCTGTGAAACAAAACACACATGAACCATCGAATTAAGATAATTATGCTACGTTACACAAAACCACAAGTTATGAACATCCAAACAATGAGATGAGATGGACCATAAAAGGGATCACAAAAATTAGGACATGAGGTGTTGTACCATGGTCACAATAAAGCCTTATGTGTTATTAATGGTTAAATAATCATGTCCCCATCTGTCCAAGATTCAAACCAAGTCCAAACCACCTTTTAGTGACACCACATTATTTCATCCCATCGACAAGCAACCATAAGACTATCAAAGTCACGAGGAGTAACATCACTTGGCATTTTGTCCAAGGAAGGAATGTTATGATGGCATAATTATTATTTTTTTAGTACTATAAAGCTACCAACCTTTAGGCATGGGGACATGTCTTTCCAGTGGGATCCACAGAAGCTTATTCAGTGTCATTTGAAGTTGCTCTTACTTCCATTTTTCGTTAGATCTACAAGGATATGGTTACAACCTCATCAACATGATATAAGATACAAAAGTAGCCAAAGAGAATCCACAAATCCCCTTGATGTTACACCCCTTATGATGAGCTGCGAGGTACCCCTACGCCCAACCATATGCATACGAGCATTCACTCATAACCTGGTTGAACTCCAAGGATTAAGTGCTTATGCACCTATGCAAAATAATGATGAGTTATGTAGTCATTGTCTTCCCAAGCTTACTTGTAAGGAACAATTGTATGGTTAAGTAAACTTGAGGTATATGATTTTTATGTTTTCTTTTTATATTTTCTATCCTAGTCTCTTAGGTGCGTGCAATGAAAAGATTTAATTAACTAATGGATTTTTGTAACTCTAATGTGAATCAAATCCTAACACCAGCATTCATTCCCACTTTCCAGACACATCTTGAACCAGTGTAGCACTACTGAGATTACCAAATGCTAGTCACTACTGGGTTACCAAGTGTCTCACGTATGCTTGAAGTGGTCGTGCTGAGTGTGCTAATTCATTGATAATTGATAATTAATAATTCTATGGAAATAACATTAATTAACTATTGAAAGCACCAAATGATAGTAAATAACATTAAATGCAATAATTAAGCTATTCTAAATGTTATAAGGTTTATCATAAAGTTTATCTTTATTTCTAGACACAAGGTGTGCTCAGGTACATAATGCTCGAATAAAGATTTGTTCACTCTATGACTCCTACTATGGGCACTCAGAAATAATTCTAACTCTAGGATAGCAAAACTACAAGAGTTTAGCTAAGGGATTGAAAAACTACCCCCCAAGATCAAGTGCCCCTATCTCTTATTTATAGCCAACAAGATAGGCTCGGACATCATGTGTCCGATGTCGCTTGGCCCATTTGATATTGCATATCCGATATCATGGGTCCAATATTAGGTCACTTATCTGGTGACTCATCATACTCCCACGATTGAATGAAAACTCATCCTCAAATTCCTTACAAAATATTGGGAAGGTATGGAATTATTGATTGAACGACACCTGATAGTGACATGGAATGATAGACTCAAAGTGCCCAGTGAACAGATCGGTAGACATATTACAGCATTGGTGTTCAAAACCATTGTGGTGAATACTATACATAGATGACATCTAGTCCCTCATTTGATAGCTTAAAAAGAGAGAGAGAAAAGAAAATGAAGCACGTTGTTGCTGATGTCAAAAAGGTGCACACCGTTGTTCATCCATGGCCACATGACTAAGCATGTTCCTTGTGTTAATGCTCTAGGTCCAGTCCATCCTGAGTGCTCCCTCATATCCTAGTTCATTGTTCATGTGATCACCATCTGCACACACAACACAATCACGAATTAGCAAGGATAGATAAGATATAATATAGTTGATACCTTGCCTCTATATGAAGTACATTGGCTAGGTTGTGGGTATGGCAAATACTAGGTTAGAGGTTTGTAACTAATAACTACTTGAGGTGTAGGGGTGAGATAAGTAATGGAATAAAAATTTTGTGATAGGCCCCAATGACTAAGAGCGAACCTCCGATAGCAATAGGATGGAAAATGAAAGAAAAAGGAAGATAAGAGAAATAACAATGGTGAAGCCAATAAAAATGCATAGAAGGGAAGAGAAAAACAAAAACAGATGTCATGGATAGGGTGAAATGAGAAATAGTTTATTGCAAGAAATTTTTAAGGAAAAGAACTTAGCAATTACTCCAAAAAGGAATGTCAGTGGGTCCTCCCCAAAGCAGGCTCATGCCCTTTATGCCCTGACAAACCCACAAACCAAAGAGTCTGTAGGGTCTAGGAATGACGTATGGAGACAATAGTTAAGAATTCACCCACAAGAATTTGCCGAAGAATAACAATGTGCCAATAAAGATATAGAATAACCATAAAACTGGCAATGAGGTAGAATATGGGAAGTAAGATGGAAAAGAAGAGAGAATGGAATGGAATCCCAAAATCAAGGTTGTGTAAAGTCCCTTGTGTATGATGTGGTTAAGGTGACTTAATAAAATTTAGTCCAAATCTAGAATAAAACTAACCACATCCAGTGACCTCACATCAACACACTTGACCAACCCATCCTCCTAAAGCAATAAGAATGCTTTTACAGAGCAACCACCATTCCAAAAAGAGAAGAATAGAGAAATAAGAAGTGAGAAAGGGACTTAGTTAGAGTGAACCTGCAGGCATGGGTAACATGTCTTTCCAGTGCCATAACTAGTGCTTGTAGCCCATGTTCCTTTATTATGTCTAAGGGGCATACTTTGAATTTTCACCCATTTTTTTTGTTTTTCTTTTTTTGGAGTGAGAACCACACCATGCAAATACTTATTTGATTTATTCAACTTCCTAATATTAGTCGACAGCGGAATGGTGGAAATCCTATGAAAGACATCCAAGCATCCAAGAGAATAGGTAACACAAATGCATCAAATCCCCTTGAAGTCACACCTTTTTCAATCCATTTGAATCTTTCCTTGATTTAAAGAATACCAAGCCACAAATTCATTAATAAGTTTGATTAGAAAAAAGGGATAGCACACTTCCAAAACAAAGGAAGACCATAGAGTTGAATGGATGAATGGATGACATGGACTCATTGCTAGTTTTATCAAAAGAAACCATATCTTAGTATTGGCATTAAAAGTCAAAGATAAAAACCAAACATTAGCAATCAACACCATTATAGTACAACCCACCATCATGAGCACTTACTATGTGACGAGTAAAAATAAATTTAAAAAAATGTAATAGAGAAAGAAATAGTAAAAATGTTAACAATGGTGTAAAACAAAAATAAGTAAAAATGAAAAATGTGTAAAAAAAATAAAATAAAATAAACTGAGGGCTTAGAATAATTAGCATTGGTGGCCATCTCCCCCATGACTGAGTTGGAAGGAGGAGATCCGAAATAATGAGCAGGGCTATCTATCAATAGAGGTAGTGCTAGTACTGGCCATTTTGGGCTCATGGAAAGGTTTGGTTTGCTAGATGTTAACCAATAATTTCTTATCCGGGCTTCCAGATTTATAGATCATCATGACCCTTGAAGGAAAATTTTCATGAATAATATAAGGTCTTTCCCATAGCATTTGAAATTTAGTTCATTGTGGCACATGTGTAGGATTCCAATAAAGAACCCTATCTCCTAGTTGGCATTTGAATTTTCTAATTGTGAGGTCATGATGTTGTTTGTTGAAGGCCTTGTGCAGTTCATTGGATGATAGGATGGCTAATCAATTTTCATCTAGCAAGTTAAGGTTCAGTTTTTTGTGCTAGACTGAGGTCAAGGTTAAGGTCACATGTTGTAGATAGTGTATGAAGCTTATCTTGGATAGGAAGTATTGGAAGTTTACCATACACTAACTCATAGAGAGAATAGCCTATAGGGAGTTTCCATGTGGAGCGATAGGTCCAAAGAGCATCATTCAGTTTGGTGCTCCAGTCTCGCCTATATTTGACAATGGTTCTTGTGAAAATTTTCATGATTTTCCTATTGGTGACTTTAGCTTGAACATTTTCTTAAGAATAATATGGTGTAGTCAGTTTATGCTCAACTCCTAAGCATTGCATCAACTTTTGAAAAGTCACACCTATAAAATGTGTACCATTATTAGAAATAAGTGCACGAGGGACATCAAACCTGTTTACGATTTTTTGTTGAACAAATCGTATAGCAGTAGATGATGTACAGTTAGTAATGATAGCTTCTTCTACCCATTTTGTGAAATAGTCAACAACAACAACAATGTATGCTTTTCCATTAGACATCGATGTAATAGGCCCCATAAAATCAATACCCCATATGTCGAAGGGTTCTAAGGGTTGAATCCATTGTTGTGGACCCTCCATTCTAGTAGTCATTTTCCCATCGCGTTGGCAGCACTCATAAGATTGGACAAAATGATGGATGTCCTAAAATAATGTAGGCTAATAATATCCTACAAGTAATATTTTAATGGTTGTTCATCTTCTAGCTTAATGATCCTCACAAGGGCCCTCATGAGCATCTTGGAGAACTCATAATTAATCTACATAGGGAACACACCATTAGACCAAGCCATCGGAACATACCTTGTAAAGGTATCCATTGATTTCCATGAAATGTTTAACTTGGTGGAGAAACTATTGTTTTGTTTTAATGTCTAGCCCTTGTGGTGTTTCTTGTGTAAGAAGATAAGTAAGAATGTTACTATACCTATTTGTATCTATGGGTGATTGATTGTTTATTACACCTGCAAAGAGGAGTTCACTAGGGAAGCAATCAGAAATTGGTTATTCATTCTCTTTTTTGTCCCATTTCAACTAAGATAAATGATCAACAACAACATTCTCGATGCCTTTATGATCTACTATCATGAGATTGAACTCTTGCAAGATCACAAGCCATTATATGATGTGAGGGCTTATCATTGGTTTACTCATAAGGAACCGAGTCGCACTATGATTTATGTGTACAAATACCTTATAGCCTAATACATAGTGCCTAAATTTCTCTAGTGCAAACACAACAGCCATTAACCCTTTTTCTGTTGTGGTATAGTTGAGTTGTGCACTAACAATACTTTGACTTGCATAGTGAATGTAGTAGGGACATTTGTGCTCATTTAATTGTGTGAGTATGACTCCTAAAGAAAAATTGGATGCATTAGTCATTATATGGAACAATCTGGACCAGTCAAGAGCTTGTAGAATGGGTGTTTCTATGAGCTTCTACTTCAAGGTTTGGAAGGCTAACTCACATTCCTTGGTCCATTCAAAGGATACATCCTTTTTCGTTAATTCTACCAATGATTTTGTAATCTTCGAAGAGTTCTCGATGAAGCATCTATAATATCTAGTATGTCCAAGGAATGATCAGACATCTTTTATGGTTTTAGGTTGATGAGTGATTCCTTGGATGACTTTAATTTTTTTAGGATCTACCTCTATCCTTTTTTGTGAAATTTTATGCCCTAATACAATGCCCTCTTGAACCATTAAGTGACTTTTTTGCCAATTGAGCCTTAAGCTGGTTTCAACACATTGTTTCAGTACTTGCTCTAATCAATCTAATGCTTATTCAAAGTTTGCTTCATAGGTTGAGAAATCGTCCATAAAAACCTCCACACCATTCCCTATTTGCTACTAAAATATACTGAGAACCAGACGTTGAAACGTTGCTGGAGCATTGCATAAGCCAAACGGCATCTGCCTATATGCAAATGTCCCCCAAGGACTCATGAATGTAGTTTTGGCTTGGTATTCTAGTGCTATTTGGATTTGATTGTACCCACTATAACCATCCCAAAAACTATAATAACAATGCCTAGAATAGTATCTAAGACTTGGTCAATGAATGGAAATGGAAAATGATCTTTAAATGTTGCCATGTTTAATAGCCTAAAGTCTATACACACCCTCCATTTACCACCATTTTTAGGCACAATGACTAATGGACTAACCCATTCATTATTAGCAATGGGGTAGATGAACCCAACCTTCAGAAGTTATTCAATTTCTTCCTTAACTACTTACTTAAGCTTTGGGTTCAGTCATCTTTACAATTGTCATCAAGGCTTCATAGAGGGGTTAGTGTAAATTCTATGTTGGCATATCCTTGGATCTATTCTAGTTAATTCAAGATATGACCAAGCGAAGGATTTTGATTGTTTGTTTACCATCTTCAGCAATCTTTCTTTTTGTTAAGGAGCAAGCTTAGCATTAATGATTACCAATTTTCCATTCTTGAGAAATGCATACTTCATATTGGTGGACAACAATTTTAATTCAAGGGGCTCTTGCTTAAACTCGTCAGGGATTTCCAACTTCTCCTAATTAATATTTTCGATGTTAGTATTTGGAAGTTGACGATGGACTTGCTCTAATGCATTTATGCTATTGATATAGGCACAAGTCAAGCTCTCAGTTGGTTCCATGCATAAAGTTGAATTGCTCTCTAGGTTAGCTGTTAGCCACTGGGTGCTTTCCTGTCTTGTGGCTACTGCATACAGGCATCTTTGTATGTCAGTTACTTGTGCACACTAGTTGCACGCAGGCAATGTTAAGCGTTGTACAAACTAGGACTTCTGCATGCAGTTGCACCTTGCATCATTGTATGCAATGCATAGGACTTTCTTCTTCTCGATCCTCCCAAACACATTTTCTTTTGATATCTCTATGAAAAGATCATGTATTCCTAGGCATGCATTAATCGTACTTAGCCATGCTCTTCCCATTATGATTGGGAAGTCCCCCTTGTAATGGTTAACTTGGATCACTAGGAAATCAGTTGGATACGACCATGCACAAATAGTGGTGACAATGTCCTTCACTAGTCCCAATGGAATAGTGATGGACTAGTTGGCCAACTCTAAATGAATGTTACTCTTCTTTAGTGGAGGTAGGTTCCAGGATTTATTCATTTCCTGGGAGATCAAATTAACACTAGAACCTGAATCCAAAAGAGATTTGAAAGGCTCATTTCCAATGATTTGTAAATAAATAAGAGGAGTTCCAAGATCAAAGAGTTTGCTAGGAAGATGACCAGGTTTAATCCAATTAGTGATGGCGTGGGTTAACATGATAGTATGCATTGAATGCAATTTTTGGTTTGAAGGAAGCTCCGAAGATTCAAATGATGATGAGGAGTTAGGATAATTAGTTGCTTGTGGTTGTAAGGACTTGGTTGGACTATTTTTTCTAAATAAATGTCTCTTCTTTAATCAGCTATTCGAACTAATAGTAGGTTGAATATTGACAACCCTTGTAGTGTTATGTTGTTGTGGCTGGGCAAGAAGCTCACCCTGCATAGTTGGAGTAGGTGGTAATGGAGCTGAGGGTGGAAGAGATGCAGATGGATGAGAAAGATAGTACGTATGTGGGGCATCACTCATAGAAGAAGAAGTTCTATAGTACTCAGGGTCTGGTAGTGATGCTAAAGAGCGATGTGACTAGTAGAGTCACATGGAGAGATTAGCTACTGAACGTAATACCTATATGGATTAGGTTGATGGTAAGGGTACTATTGATGTAGTAGTGGCATTCCCCATGATTTTGGTTGTTGCCACTATTGATACTATTCATTTGGTTGTGGTGGAGCTCCACTTGGATAATATGTCAAGGGTTGGTGGAATTACCTTGAGTTACCTTGAGGATAATGTAATCTTCTAGGGTGTTTACCATCTGTGTAACTATGGGTTTAGTGCATATACCCCAGACTCTCGCAAATGTGACATTACTGGGCAACATCCTTGAGGATGGTCATATTAGCATATGTCACATTCGCCATCATTTTCTATGTCCAAATCCACAACCTCTTCAATGATGACAACCTTGTCCTTACCCTTGTTACGTGCATGCTCAACTTCTTTATTTTTCCTTTTCTCTTGGTTACTACTTTGTTCTCTAGAATCCTCTACTATTTTTAGGATAGTTTGAAAGTTTTCATCTAGGGAGTTCCACATTTGATCTACCTTTGTCGATACTTCTAATGTAAATTTTTGAATAGAAAAAGTTTTTCTATTCACCATTTGTTCAAGTGGTGACTCTTCTTCAACTTCGCAAAATCTAATTTCCTTTTTTCGGAGGGAAGGATCTCTATTGTACTCCTTTGCACTTTCTCTTTTCCTCAACTTTCCTTTCTCCTTGGCAACTTGTTCCAACAATCTTTGTATTTGATGGGCTCTGAGCTCAGATAGCCTTCCTTGGGCATAAGCCCCAAGGGTTCTTCACGTTTCGTACCTAAGCCCATCTATGAGATGGCATAGTTGTTCCTTTTGTGAGTAACCATGGCTAGGGAAATGATGTAATAATGAATAATATTGGCCCATGGTAGCATCCAAGGATTCATGTCCTCCTTGTTTCCGTCCTTGGATTTTCTTACATAGGTTGGACACTCGGGAGCATGTTTGATACTTATCGTTGAATAGCTCCAACATGGTACTCCATCGACAAATGGATTCTGGTTCTAAGGACCAGTACCATCTTTTTTCTTCCTTGATTAATGTCCATGGAAACAACTTTAGCTTTTATCACTCATTTTCTATATTATGCAAGGCACATGCATCGTGGAATGCCTATAAATGGTTTTGAAGATCAACATTGTATCCCCCTTCAAATTGTTGGATATTATTCATGTCTAGTCTTTTGATCCTACTATCTTTCTAATGCCTTGTTGGAATCCAAACAACCTCTATTATATTTAACATACTTCAGGTGATGGGTAGGGGTTCATCATGATCATGCTTCCTATGGAGTTTATGATGCCTATGTTATTCCCTACTATCCCTTCTTTCATGATGTGTCTCTCTGGAATGCCCTCGTCCCCTTTCTCTATTATTTTGTTAGTGATTTCTATTTTACCTACCATTATTCTCATGGTCTCACCCTTTATGACTACATTTAGATCCTGAAGAAGAGGATGAAGAAGATGATGAAGGTGAAGAAAAAGAAGGATTGTTACCATAACAACACCTGTCACCTTCTCTTTCGTGGTCATGGCCTTAGTCGTGGCCATGAATAGAATGTCTATCCTTGTCATGTGCTCGTGTTCCTTTTTCGGACCCTTTGTGTCCATTAGTACCAAAACCTAGATTATGAATAATTAAGTGAAGATTTTGGTATTCAGCTCCTTGACCAGAGTCAACAAGAGGAACATCATTTTTCGGAACACCTTCTGAGATAGGTTCACCACCGTCATTTTCACTTAAGACATATGGGACATCCTAAGACCATTTCCCCTTTATGGATTCGTAATGTCTCTCCTATTGTAGATTACTCTGGGATTGTGCCTCTGTGAATCGATACTCTCTTGAGTCTTATTCATGCACAACATACTCTGACTGTAAGTGGTACATACCAATTTGTGTGAGAGCACAAAGAGCATGCTCAAGATTGAGCGATCGGGAGGTAGCACTATGTTACCTTCTAAATCACGCCATCATAGTTGTTCTTCCTGGTGGAGGATAAAGGTAAATTTTGGTACATACTCATCAAGATGAGTGTATACCATGCGAAACTGTTGGGGCACTGACAGATCATCATGTGCACCCCACCTCCGATTGTTCATGGTATCGAACCTAGTCAGTGAAGCACTCTCATAAGAAGAAGGAGACATGATTGATTACTTAGTGTGTGGTACTCTTTTTCGGTGAGTGTATGATAGCTAACTCTAAGGGTTCGTTCCAACAATGGAAGGATTTCCTAAGTTCTAATCAGCACACAAACAACAAAATCCTCGACAATGGCTCCAATGATGAGTGGCAAGGTACCCCTATGCCCAACCATACGAATATGAGCGTTCATGCATGATCCAGTCGAACTCCAAGGATTAAGTGCTTATGCACCTACGTAGAACAAGGATGAGTTATGCAGTCATTGTCTTCCCAAGCTTACTTGTAAGGCACAATTGTACAATTAAGTAAACTTGAGGTATATGATTTTTGTGTTTTCTTTTTATATTTTATATCCTGGTCTCCTATGTGTGTGCAATGAAAAGATTTAATTAACTAATGGGTTTTTGTAACTCTAATGTGAATCAAATCCTAACACTAGCATCCGTTCCCACTCTCTGGACACATCCTGAACCAATGTAACACTACTAGGATTACCAAACGTTAGTTACTACTAGGTTACCAAGTGTTCCATGTATGCTCGAAGTGGTCATGCTAAGTGTGCTAATTCATTGGTAATTGATAATTAATAATTCTATGGAAATAACATTAATTAACTATTGAAAGCATCAAATAACAGTAAATAACATTAAATGCAATAATTAAGCTATTCTGAATATTGCAAGGTTTATCACAAAGTTNGCACCCTTGCCTCTTATTTATAGCCAATGAGACAAGCTTCGACATCGTGTGTCCAATGTCGCTTGGCCCATCCGATATCGCGTATCCAATATCAAGGTTCAATATCATGGGTCCGATATCATGTTGCTTATTTGGTGACTCATCACCTTACATTCCATCTTGGGTCTGCACTCTTCTATTCAAACATAATGATTATTGGTTTATTATTAGGTTGAATGATGGAAAAGAGTACCATTATGACTAGAGAAAAAACCTCTTATTAATAGAATGGGTGGATGGATGTCGTGGTCTCAAAGTCTGAATAATCAATCCCGTATGGCTCAACAACATAGAGAAAACCTCACCTCAATGGGCAACATGATCAATAGCAAGTTTACTTACAAAGAAAATTAAAATCACAACTAGAAAAAAGTAGAAAAAGTAGAAGAAACAGAAAGATGATAAGAAATTGTAAAACAAAAAGTTAAAAAGTACTTAAAAATCCTAAAGATTAGAATGGGGGCTAACCCCCACAACTAAACATTTGGTCATGTTTAGGATTAATAAGTGAATGAAGAGGATCCATGAATGTATGAAACATTGAGAACCTTTCATGCCCCAACCACTAGGTGCTTGTTGGTGGTGTGGTGGTTGGGTAGAAAAATTTTTGGTCACACACTCGATTGTTATATGTATGGTGGGTTAGGATATGAGGTGTGTTAACATCATGGATGGTTGGCCCACGATTGCATCCTTAATTATGAGGTGGTATGCATGGATTTATTTTTCTCCCCACATTTGTAAATTCATTGGTTGGATGTGGGATTGGAATACTAAGAGATGGTGGCCCTTGTGTATGGTTGGAGGGTGTTAGTTGAGATAAGGAAGGTGATGCACCAGGTTGGCCTTGTGCTAGCTTGGGTGATGTTGTGGGCCTATGCATGGTTTGCCATAGCTTATGGCCTTTCCTTCAAAAGGGAAATTTTTCACATAACAGTTGGGACCCACTTGTGTTCGCGTGTCCTTGCACATTTGTAGCACAAGTATCACTCATTGGTTGATATTGTGATGCTAGACCTTCCTAAATTATTGGCGATGACATGTAAGGAGGTGGATGATGTGAATATCAAGGGTAGGTTGGATGGTAAGAGGCATGAGGTGGTGATGCTTCAAGGGATGTCATGTATTGATGGTACTCGGGACAGTGGTAGTGATAATTTGAAGTGGAGGACGTAGAACTAGTTGGAGAAATAGGGTGTTGAAATAATATTTATGAGGTTTCAATGGGTATGGTTGATTTGATGATGGCCTCCTCCATGACTATGGTGGTTGCCACTGTGGTCAATGCTAGTGGTGGTGAGGCTGGTAGTAAGTCCCCCCAGGATAGTACAGTTGGTTTTGGGATTGTCTATAGTTACTACACAAAAGAGGAAATCTCCTAGGCATGTGCTTTTATGCAAATTTTGGATTTAAGACACCTGCCTAGTACTCTTGTAGATGCAACAATATGGGGCATTTCCCTTTGAATAATCATATATGCATAGGTCACATCCATCATCTTTATCTATGGTGGAGTCTTTAGCCTCACTTTCATCAACCATTTTTCATGTTTGTCGAAAAGTGTTCCTAGCTATTTCTTCGTTCTGTGTCCTTTGTTTATTATGATTGCTTGGTGTGTGTTGCATGATCTTCTCTGAAACCATCTCAATAAGAGTTGTGATGCTTTCATCTACCCATTTGGACATCCTATTAAACCTTGCTTCTAGATCATTAATAGACTCCTTTATCGACATAGTCTATTGCAGAGTCACCTTATCAAGAGTAGTTTCATTCTCCTTATCATAAATTTAGACCTCCTTCGATTGAAGAGTTGGGTCCCATTGATTTTTCTTAGCATTCTTCCATTTACACATTTCTCCTTCTTTTGCCATACACTTGATTAGTTCTTTGATCTGATGGGCTTGGAGCTTGTATATTTTCCCTAGGGCATACATCCCAAGGATCATCCTTGTTTCATTACGAAGCCCATCTATGATGTGGAAAAGTTTCTTCTCCTCGAAGAAACCATGGCTTGGGCATCTATTCAATAAGGCATAATATCTATCTAAGGCCATGTCCAAGGGTTCATGTTGTTCTTGTTTCCACCCTTGGATTTGTCTCCTCAAATTGGACACTCTTGCATAGGTTTGGAATTTCTCATTAAAGAGTTCCAACATTGTAGACTGTCGTTGGATTGAGTTTGGTCTCTATGAGCTATACCACATGTTGGCTCTATCAATTAGTATCCTAGGAAAGAGCTTAAGCTTTTTCCATCCAGTTTCAATGTTATAGAAAGCACAAGCATCATGGAAGGCCTATAAATGATGTTGCAGATCTGAATCATAACCTTCCACAAACTTAGGAATATTATTCATGTCAAGATTGGGTAAACAACTTTGTTTGTGATGCCTACAAGATATCTTAATAGCCTCTATGATATGCATTAGGCTCGTAGGGGCCAATAGGGGTTCATCGTCATTAAACAAATTGTGAGGGAAGTTTCTATGTTCATGGTTACTTCTTTGGCTTTTCTTGTGGGTTTGATTTCGATTTTTAGTCCAACCCTTTAATGGATCTCTATCTCTATACCTACATTCATCTTCATCAAAACTAGGCATTAAAGGGAAAGAGGAAGATGAGGAATTGAAAAAATTGTCATGGCTTCTATGGTGTTCCTCAGGGTCCCATTTTATCGTTTCTTGGTTTTGAGGAGGTCTTAGGCCTTGAGGCCTCCCCTAGTCTAGGACCTACATTATCTTCTCTAAGATTATTTTCCTTAGGTAAATGTAATCTGTGAGTGGAATCAACATGGTTATGATCATAAGAAATCCCTGCATAAGTTTGGTCACTCCCATTTTTTTCATCGTATATCTCATTAGTTTTCCAATGAATGTGTTCACTATATAGTGCATTATCATTTCCTTGTGGGAGAGATATTGTTGCTAGTTTATGGTATGTGTGAGTTAATATTTCTAGAAATATAGATAGTTAATACCTTTACAGTGATGTTGTATAATATAACTAACCTAAATAACTAGCACCATCCCCGACAATGGTGCCAATGATGAGCAACAAGGTAGCCCTACACTCAACCATAAGAATCACAAGTGTTCACACATGATTTGGTCAAATTTTATGGATGGGACTAGTTGTGGCATCTAGATTGTTATGCTTTGATCATAGTTTGTTGTCTTCCCACTTAGACTAGTGGTAGCTTTGTCATGTATGGTTTAGTCCAAAGTCAGACATATAATGTTGTTCCTAATTCTATGCCACTCTTGATGATGATAAAGAGATGAATTAATTAAACTAATGAATAATGAAAAACAAGATCTAAACTAGCCTATGGGTAATGAGTATCCACACTTAATTGTTTATACACATCTTGGACTTTATGAGGTTACTTTTGGGATTGCCAAGTGTACATCACTAGTTGTGCCAAATGATACACTTCTAGATTACCAAGTACTTCCACTTAAATGTTGGTGATTAAGGCATATGCATTTTGCTTAATAACAAGAACAGTAAATAAAAATAAATGGAAATAATTAACTAAATAAAGTGATAAATAATTAAAGCAACAATAATCTAAGTGGATGCTACAATGATGAGAGTAATCTCGATCTTTATTGATATTCATGTAATGTGTCCAAGTACGTCACACTCGAACAAAGGTATCGTACGATTACAAACATCACACTATGAGCATGCACTAGGAATAACAGACTTTTGAAAGAAGAAACTGAAAACTAGAACTATCTACTGACTATTAACTACTTACTACTTGTCTCATCCGAGCACCCCAGCATCATATTTATAGGTAAGATTTAGATGAGGCGACGTCGGGTATCCAACATCAAGGCGATAGAAGGATGACTCATCAACAATGGTGGTTAGGGACAAAATTGGGTGGATTCATGCATTACAAAGTGTAATAGATGGATTAATGGAAAAGAAAATATTATGTCCAAGCGAAAAAAATGATGGGAATGTGTTGGAAATTCATAATTATCATGCGATAATTTGCTATTATTACATAACGGATAGAATGCCTAACCTAATTTACACCATAACTTCATAACATAACCAGCATCCCCACCAGTCCACCTCCACCACCCATGTGAGGTGGTGGATTTGTACAAAGTCGATTGTTGCATGCCCCATCCTGTTGTTAAATCTTATAGGGCCTCCACCACATGGCCATACGTTAGGTTGTATGAATGCAACATGTTGCAACATGTGGACTATCATCGTCATCCACATGGGGTTTTTGATAGTGCTTCAGCCATGTGGGTGAGAGTGGGAGCATTTTTACTTCCATTCATTGGAAGACACGAGCTTTCAAAATAGTGCTTGATAGGCACGTGGCAAGAGAGGTGACCATGTGTTGGGTGGCTAATAGATCCTAGCCATGTGTTAGGTGGATTCTAGATACTAGATCCTAGCCATGTGTTGGGTGGATTCTAGAGAGGTGGCCTCCTCTACCGCCATGCATCCACCGAGCATTCTTTTGAACATTCATGCCCTTAAGCAAATGGACGTAAAAACACTCCCTTTCCATGTGACCAAAGTGCTATCGAAAATCTCACATGGAAGGACAAAAACAGCCCACACGATGCAAGAATGTTGTGTTCATGTGGCCTAACCTACATCCACGTGGCAAAGGGCTTGTAAGATTTAGCAATGTGATGAGACATGCAACAGCCTACTCTATGTAGATCTGCCACCTCGCATGGGTGGTGGAGGTGGATTGGTGGGGGTGCTAGTTACGTTATGGAGTTATGGCATAAATTAGGTTAGGAATTCCATCTATTATATAATAATGACAAATTATTACATGATAATTATGAATTCCCAACATGTTCCCATCATTTTGTTTGGATTGGATGCAATATCTGCTTTTCCATCAATCTGTCTTGTCACATCCCCATTCACACATGATGTTGTTGCCTAATGAAGATGGTATCTTTTCACAACAAGTGTTATTGTTATCTTAACAAGACCTAAAAGGGTAGTTGTGATTATGACCCAAAAGGGCATGTTGTAATAATGGATGTGTCTCTCAAGTTAACCTTTAGGGGTTTGACCTAAGGCATTTGTACCTAGGGTTAGAGATTGTACTGACATGGAGTGGTAGAGCCGGTACAGGCAAGTCATGGGAGCTAGGCAAACCAGGATAGAAAGTGGATTGGCTATCCCTTCTAGCCAATTTATAGGCCTAACCATGGTGGCAGTGTTGGATTGCCTCTAAGGGATAGATGCCAAAGGAAGAAAACCCCAAGGAATACTTTCGAAGCACGATCCAAATATGCTATTCCATATCAATAAAGCATTTTTTTTCTTTCTCTTTCTACATTTTTTCTATTATTTTCTTTATACATAATGTTGAATATCACAAATATTTCACATTTGGCATATTTTCTTTGTACACATAATGTCTAATATATCGTATATTTGACATTTTTCATGACATTCGAGGACAAGATGTCACAATTGGTATTGGAGCAAACCATGACCCAAGGGCCATTCAAAACCATGGGCTAACTACAACATGAACTTGATGATGAATCTTGAAGCCACAACATAAGGAAAGCCATTAACGATCACTAGATGTACCATATTTTTGTGATATTTGATCACACCTCATAAAGATTTATCAATTACAAGATATGTTGATAAGATAACGATACACTAGTCTAGGTAACTCTTACCCATCTTAATACTATAATTATTAATCGATTAGGATCATTGTTAAATTTCTTTCCAGAAAGTTAGTAACCATGACCTTAATTAATCTTATTTTTTTCAAACTCACTACCCAAGTAATTTAGAAGATTCCAAGTTACCATATGTCAGCTTAGAAATGTCAATTCAACAAAATAAGCCAGTTTGGTGCTTTTGATTCCTAAAAATTCAACTTCATTTTTGAACTGTAATATTATATTTGATGCATAGTACTTGTTGAGACGATTCACACGGTACAAATTTCATCTCGATTGAACTTACAATTTGGGAGATATTGATGTTTAAAGTTTCTTGTAATAAATGCATTAAAATAATATTAAATTATTATTATTATTTTTAAAAAAAATTCAAAATTTTAGGGTTGGAAATAAACCTAGAATTTCCATTTACCATACCAAACCCCTACCCTATGATTAACCGAACCATCACATCAACCGCCAAAGCAAGGTGGAATAAAACAATAATAAAAAAAATTTTAAATAGGAGATTGTGGATTTGACTCCAAGCCCCAACTTACTTTTATTTAAAAAAAATTATAAAATATTTTTAATATATATATAAACCCCAAACCCTTAGCAGAGCTGCAATCAGCCATGCTACCAGCCATAGCCAGGCTTAACTACCAGCCATAACCGACGGTTGCAAAGGGGCTGGCCCTTGGGATGACCATGCATCGTGCATCACTTGTTTCTTCTACACCATGCCTATACCATGCTTGCACCTGCCATTGTCGCATGCTATTGCTCACCACCGTGCACCCACTTCCTTGCCACCCATTATTGTGCATAGCCCTATATTTGCCACCAAAAACCACCTCCTATGCCACCAAAAATTGCCTCTCACACTGCCAGAAATAGCCTCCTATGCCGCCAAAAACTGCCAACCATGCCACCAAAAATTGCCTTCCATGTCACCAAAAATTGCCTCTTGCGCTACCAAAAATTACCTCCCACACTACTGAACACTACCTCCCAAGCTGCTGAAAACTACCTCTCATGCTACCGAACATCACCTCTTTGGACACCATCAATCATTGCCTCTCCGAACACTATTGAACACACATAAAAGTTGCGAAGGCCTAGTTAAGGGGCCACTCCCAATGATGGGATGCGCAGGCCCATAAAAGGGCCACATGGACCCTAAGATAGGCCATGCAAGCCCAAAGAAGGATAACAAGGATCCTAAGATGGGCCACAAGGGCCCATAAGAGAGTCACGTGGGCCTAGAGATGGGCCGCGTAGGTCCTAAAGAGGTTAAAAAATAAAAAATAAAAAATAAAAAAATATCTTGTTCCCATTGCCAACCTGAGCCTTCTCGAACTCCATTAACATTGCCAATAGCCTTATTAGACCCTACAACTAGTGTGTCACTACAACCATTACTGTTGTCATCCCTATTGGTGCACAACGGGAAAATTCTTTATTAGCAAATGGGAAATTCGAGATTCTCGTCAAGTGACAGAATTTTTGAAATGTCCATCTGTTAATAAGAAAATTTAATATTTTCATCATTAGTCTTCAATTTAAATTAAAAACATGCACAAATGTTTTAAAAAATTCAAAATTGGCTCCTTGGTAACAACGGAGATAAAAATTTTGTCATTAAGCATGCTTATTTTGGAGTAGAACTAAGATGGGTGACCTCTCTGGAAGTCTAGACTTCAAAAGCCATAACTTTTAATTTTAGAAGCCTTTTTTGGTAAATGAAGAGTTGTTTCCTATAGATTTCAACCTTCTAGACCCAATGGTGGAGTCAGATCCATCCTAGGGAATCCCAAAAATTAGTTTTTACTCCTTGCCCAATATAGTGCCTCAAGATCCTTAAAAGTTTAATTTTGGCATCACTTAAGCATATGATGTCAATTTTCAACATATGAATAATCATTTCCAACATTTTTCGCACTTTTGAACTCAATGGTGAGGTCAGATTTATCATCCAGGCATCCAATAATTTGAGGATATCATAAATTCAACCTTTTGAGCTTTAAGATTTAGTGCATAACCCTTACATATAGTCTTAAGATTACTATGACATGTCATTAATTACACTATCAAAGTTAGTGTTCTTAAGGGGGTAAAAAGGCCATTAAGAATTATATAATATAGTTACATATTACTAAAATTATATGTTGTTGTTAAATATTACTAAAATTAGATAATGTAATTATAAAAAATAGATAATGTAGTTATTTAGTTAATGTAGTTGATTATCAATTGATGTATTAGTTGGAGAATTAGTTGAAGAAACAGAACAATCTTCAACAATCAAAAAAGGGTATATTAATCTATCTTGCAATCATTGAGACTAAAAATATTGTTTCAACTAGGAGTATGATACTCATGAAGAGAAATGATTCAGAAGAGAATCCAATAATGAGAATGAATGTTGCAACATATAATGTGCTTGCAAGATCTTTAGCAAGTGAGAAACAACATTCGCTATGTCCATCATGGGCCTTGGATTGGCATGAATATTGATATCCATGCATCTTAGTAGAGTTAGAATATTTGGATGCTGATGTCTTATGCTTACAAGAAGTCTTGCCATGGGAATTTCTATATCAATTCAAACTAGATTTGGAAAAGATGGGATACAAAGGTATTTATATGCAAAAAGGTTCTTGTGGAAGTACTTATTTTAAGCTATACAAATTAGCATATTGTAGAAATCATAACATGGATGGTTGTGTAATCTTTTATAAAAAAGCCAAGTTTGAATTAGTACAAATATTTGAATGGAGTTTAGAAAATATGATTTTTAAAATTTTAAAACTTCAAGCAATGGGAAAGAAAGAACAATTAAGATTTTGGAAAAATCACATAGCCTTGGTAGTAATTCTAAAAGTCCATCTATCATGAAGATGTGTATGCATGGTTAACACACATTTAATGACCAAGCTAACATGTTTCAATGTCACACTATGTCAAGGAGCATACTTGATTAAGAAAATAGAAGAAAGTTTGAAGAATAAGTTATTACTAAGCTATACTGATCTAGTTACATTTATTCTTTATGGAGACTTCAATGAAAAAGTTGGAAGTAGTGTTTGTCAATTCTTAAAATATGGATCTATAAAGAAATCTTTGGAAGATGAACTTAACTTAAAGAAGATGTGTCCATCAATTCAGCATGCAATTCCATTAGCCAATGCATATTCTGCTTACTTTGAATCTTCAGTAGATAAATTAGACTCTAGAATTTAGGAATAGATAATGTTCATGGATAGCACTCATCAAAAACCATAATTTACCAATTTCTCTGCTATGATTAATGAGGATGGGTCAACAACATTCTTCATTAAGACTTTGGATTATATTTGGTACGATGCCCGATTCTTTCAAGTTATCAAGTTACCAGAGTTAATTTCTAAAGAAGAAGTTGAGAATAATTAAGATCAAGCCTTGCCATCTAGAACAAGACCATCCAATCACATATCACTTATGGTAGAATTACAATTACTCCCATCAATTCATAAGGTTGATAAAGATCAAGAAGTATCTCATCCTTACTTTTACTAATGATCTTATTATTTTATTCATTGTTTAATTTATATTTTAATTAGATAAGTAAAATATCTAAGATAATAAAAATTGGGGATAAATAATTTTCCTTGCCTTCACTTGGCTAACCAAATCCAAGTTGCACTTGGTGTGACATTAGTCACGACTGGTGATTAGTGGTTGACCAATCTTTAAGTTTTGTCATTATCTTAGAAAACGAAGTAAAGTAATATTTAATTTTACATATAATTTTTCTCACATATATCTTATTTGTAGAATAAGTAAGAAACAACTTCAAGTTCAAAAGAGAAATCAAGTTATTAAAGCATAGGATCATTAAATAAAGCATTGGAGGTAGAAAAAGATAGAGACTATGGACTTGTTCGAGGATTAATGAAACTTAAGGGGGGTAGATTGTTACATCCCCATTTCCAAATGATATCTTTGTGATCTAAAATAGTTTGAAACTATGATATATTTGCAATCTACAATAGTTTTAAGCTAATCTTTAGCTTGTTAGAAAGCCCATTCTATGTGATAACCAAAAATATCAGTAGCTAAAACATCAAGAGGTTAGCGGGAATACAACCTAACCCCAAGTCCATGCGAGGGTCATGCTAGAAAATGGAGATGAGGTGCCCTAAATAGTCTTGTCAATTAGACAAGGACTTATGAGGTGTTAAGATAACCATGTGTGAGAGGGGTTTATACAGTGTTACATGTGGGCACTGGGGCCAACTAAGCTAGAGCATAGTAGGGTGTCCCAGTTTGAGAACAGCAATGTAAACGTGCAAAAATGTATGAAACAGTGAGAAAATGCAAGTGCTATGCTATATACCAAAGAGAAATGCTTGAAAAATACAATAGAAATTGAGAATGAAGGTGCACCGCCCCAAATTGGGGAGCGTAGCTATTGCAGGAAAAGAGGTGAGAGTGGTATGCAGTGTACAAGCAGGCACAGTGGAAGCATAGTAGTGTAGTCATAGTCTGTAGGATGTTCGAGATGTAGAACTAATGGTTGCCATGGGGATTGAACTTGCTAGGTTAGCTATTTCTTCGTTCCATGGGTAAAGTGGTGAACTATGTTCTGGGATGTGCCAAAGTGCAAAATGCTAGGTGTGCTCAAGTGTGAGAGTGCCAAAAATGCTTAAAATGCCAAAATATCCAATGCTCTTTTGATTTGCCAGTGTTGAACATAAGGGTATTTATAGAGCTAGGGTTAGCACAAAATGCAGAGTGGGCACCACATGGAACAAGATGTGGATCAGGCACCATGTGGCATGAGGGTAGATGGGGCTATGTTGAACCCTTGCTACACTTCCATGGGAGTAACAAAGTGCTACACTCTAGAGTACTGAAATGGGTCCACAGAGACTATTGAACTATGATTACACTACCAAGATTGCATGTGCCAAAGTTTGAAGGACCGTAATGTACCTGCAAACAATGTAAAACAGTGCAACTTGGAGGCAACACTCTGGGAGTATGTCTTCCCCTCTTTTGTGTAGGATGAAGTGTAAGAAAAATTTTGGGGACTAATGGGGAATGCAAAAAAGAAATACAAATTGCTAATCTTGCTTGTTGAAAGAATGTCTAGGATTAGATGAATGCTGATGCTGAGTTTTGAAGGCTTTTGGGGGCTGTTGGAGGCTTTTCTTCAATGTCAAGCTGGCTATGCTCTAGAGCGTAACACAACACTTGGTCAAATTTTGCAAAATTTTGATGTCCAACACTAGTTACACTAGCTACGTTTTGGAGTGTAGCAAGGATACTTAATCAAAATTTGACAAAACCTACAATTTTCCTTCATGGTATGCTAGCTATGCTCTAAGGAGTAATAGAAGAGGTACCCTCAAGAGTTAGAAGATTTTTTGAATGTCTCTTCCATGTTGAGCTAGCTTGACAGCTTCTTACCTAACACCTAGGCAAAACTGGGCACTGAAAAGCATGCTATGTTGGCTACGCTGGGGAGTGTAGCAACCCAAAAGATAGAAAATCTGCCAAAATGTTTTTTCTATCCCAAGAAATTCTGACAACCCCTAGCTTAGAACTTGGATGAATTGGCCACTAGAACATGTGCTACGTTGGCTATGTTGGGGAGCGTAGCGAGCATGGCAACCCAGGAGATAGAAAATTTGTTAAACTATTTCATTCATCCCAAGAAACCCTAATAACTTCTAGCTTGGCATTTGGGAAAATTGGCCATGGAAGTGTGTGCTATGCTAGGGAGTGTAGTAGCCAAAATGAGAGCATAGCAGGACACTTAGAAAAATTTTTATACAACTGCTATTGGCACTTAGAAAATTTTGCAAAATAGGCCTTGATGCATGCTACAATGGGAAGCGTAGCACCAACACTTAGAAAATATTTTCAAGTCTTGAAATTTAGAAAAATTTGTGATTAAAGTGTTTCAGCCCAAAATTGGTGGTGTTTCATTGGTCCCTCTTTGTTGATGTTTGGAGGAGTGGCTCGAGAGATGTCAACAAAGAATATGAAACACTATGGTAAACACAAAACTAACACTGCTTGTCAGTGCCCAATTAGACAATGCTTCACCATGCTTGGAAGTGCTAAGGGAATAAAGTATGGCTAGGAGTAGGTTAAAGAGATGGATCAAGGGATAACAAGTGGGAAGGATGCTCATTGTGAATGCAACTATAGGATGCAGCACCATGATGGCTTGTTGCCAAGTCATAATCCCTCCTTGGAATGTTTGTGAGGGAGTCAACATGCAGAGATGGCTTACCCCTTAAGATCTTGACCTCTCATTAAAGTGCTTGTGAGATGGTGAATCTGGGGTTAGACTGATTACAAAATGGTAACTTTGCATTTATTTTGCTTGGGCACTTGTTTTGTCCCATTTTTCGAAATATTTTCTTCTCTTATCTTCTCCTTTTTATTTTTGAAACTAGGAGATGTTTGTTACCAGGCAGACTATGTGATGCTCAATAAGATTTATCTAGAGGCAACCACGTTGCATCTGTAGGACATGTGTTTCCTCCTCAGGATGAGTTTCGTTACATCTACTTGGGCTTTGACTAGCCCACAAAGGCTCCCCATGGGATAAGTTGCATTACGTCCATCATGGGTTCTGTGGTTAACTGAAAGAAGGGTGTCATGGGAATTGGAGAAGCTTGTAGGGAATGTGGGAAAATGCAGGAAAATAAAAAGGGATGAATGTGAATTGGCTATAGTGGGGTAATAGGGATGTGCACTCTTGAGTAGCTTGGCGAGTCAAAGCGGACATATCAAAGCAGTGTGGTGACTTGTTACCACAATGAAACACACCTCTAAAAAACTATCATTGAGGCTTCACCCTATAAATGCAACATATAGAAAATAAGAAAAATAAGCACACCATGTGAGATGAAAGAAAAGTCCTATTTGCAAGGGCACTGCAAGGGTCATAAATGTTGTGTCAATTACAAGTGCATGCAGTGTCCAAAGCAGGAAGGCTAGTGTGGGCATTAGTAGTGGAAGGCTGCAAAGGCACTAGTAGCCACACCAAAAGTGAGCATCCAAGTGGCTAAAGGCATTGGTGATGTAGGTGCTTAGGAGTCCTCACCAAGGACAAGAGCTAGAAAATCTAGCAGCACAGCAGGGAGGCATGGTGCTGGATGCTCTTCCAAGCCTAGAAAATGGTGAGGGCTGGAGGATGGCAGTGATGTGGCTAGGCCATAGTACCATTGGTTCTCCAGCAAGTGATGTTGATAGTGAGAGCTTTAATCAAGATAACTAGCAATGGTGGTGCCAACTTCGGAAGGATAGTAAGATGCCTAAAGGCATCTCTGCAAGATCAGCAAGATGCCAAGGATAGTGATGCTATAAATGTTCCAAAGGGTTTTTTTCTTGATGATGTGAACTTCATTTTAGAATTGCAATGTCCAACCCCACCCTGCCCGAGGGATGTGGGTAGGTGATGGATGGTTGGAAGTATTTACACTTGTTTGTTTGTAGAACTATGTTTTCTGAACTATGGATGATAAACTTCAAACCTAGTTTTAAGTCTTAGTAGACCACATGCTATGCTAGTTTAAGGTCTTTGTAGGCCATGAACCCAGTTTAAGGTCCTGGGAGACCGTGATGTGCTAGTTTAAGGTCCTAGCAAACCTCTGTGCTATTTTAATGTCGTAGTAGATGATGGATTTTTAGTTTAAGGTCATAGTGGATCATGCTATGGATTCCAGTATAATGTCATAGCCCAAGGACATTCTATGCTAGTTTAGCTTTGTAGCAGATGTTCTATGCTCATTTAACGTTGTAGTGGATGTTCACTTACCTTGCTTTTTTGTTGATGTGGCATTGTGTACTAGGCATACTACAGCTTTGGGTACAAGTGGTTGATTGGATTGCCAAACTCATTATCATCTAGGTCAGCAAGCTTGACTGCTCCATTGTTATAGGCCTTTATGAACAAGAAAGGCCCTTTCCAGTTGGTTGAGAATTGCTCCGTGGGTTCACGAACGACCTTGAGGACTAGATCCCCTTTCTTGATCAACTGTTGGTGCTAATTGTGATGATGTCTTTGCCATTATTTTTCTTAGTACCACTTGATGCGATCAAGTGTTTGCATGCACTCCTCCTCTATAGAGTCGAGGTCAATGGTTCTCAACTCGTTGTTCTAAACCTCATAAATGAAGCTCAAGAGGATCATATGGAGCAATGAAACCTATAATTCAAGAGGCAACATTACTTCAAATCCATACACAAGACTATATGACATCTTACCAATTATTATTCTACATGTTGTGCAATGGGCCCAGAGTGCATAGACCAACTATTCATGCCATCGTCATTTGCTGTTGCTAAGCATCCTTTCTAGAAGGTTGATAATGACTTTGTTTGTAGCTTCTACTTGGCCATTCACCTACAGGTAGAATGGTGATGAAAACAAATGTTTGATGCTAAGGTGTTTGCAGAAGGCTTTGGTTTCTACACTACTAAATTATGGCTCATTGTCTATGACTATAGTCATGGGTAGACCGAATTGGGTCACTATGTTGTCTGCAATAAATTTTCAAACCTATTATGATGTCGTCTTCCTAAGAGGAATGTCTTCAACCCACTTGGTAAAGTATTCAGTTGTGGTTATGATGAAGCTATGTCCTGCAGAAGACTTAGGTGTGATGGGTCCTATAATGTCTAATCCCCAATGTTGGAATGGCCATGTGATTTGTGTAGTATGTAGTTCAGTGGGTGGCACATGCATTAAGTTTCCATGTCGCTAACACATGTCACACATTCTAACCTTGGAAATGAAATCATGCTCCATGTAAGGCCAATAATAGCCCAAATGTCTAGTTTTTGCTGCCATTGCCTTGGGTGCTATGTGGCTTCCGCATAGTCCCTCATGGACTTGATCAACGATCATTTGTTCTTCACTGCAGCTAACGTAGGTTAACAATATTCCATCATAGGATTTGCGACATAACGTGCTATCATCTACAAGGATGTACTACCATGATCATTTTTGCACTACATCTTTTTGTGTAGTGGTTAAGTGTTGCGGAGGCTCATCCTGTTGGAGGTACATCTTAATATCATCATACCACTCTTGGGCATGAGCTATGCTTGATGTGGTAATGGATGTAATGCCTTTTGTTTGAGTAATAGGTTCAGTGCAATCCATTATCAAAGCAAAGAAGGCAGAAAACATGTTGGGCGTTGATCAGTGGCGAGGTACCCCTACACTCAACCATACGAATACGAGTGTGTACGCGCGATCCAGTCGAACTCCGTAGACTAAATGCCTCAACGCCACAAGAAACACTTGGGGTTAATCGTTCGTTGTCTTCCCAAGCTTGCTTGTATGTGTCACAGTGTATGGTTAAGCAAGTCTGAGGTATATGATTTTTTTGGTATTTTTTAGTTTATCTCCTAAGCTATGAGGGAAAGGGTTGAGAAACTAACTAACTCTAACTAATGTCCTAAGTCTAAATTAACTAGCGTCAGCATCCGTTCCCACTTACCGGACACACCCT
>MNCI01011128.1:32557-59927 GCA_015680685.1 Gnetum montanum | reverse complement strand
TGGCTACCAAACGCTAATCGTTACTGGGATCACCACACGTAACACAAGTGCTCGAAGTGGTCGTACTGAGGCACCTATTTAGCCTAAGTGTGATAAGCAGTCGATTCCTTGGCTAGTCGTACACACCCGTGGATGCTCGTAGCCAAGTCATACTTATCACACGTTCTAGCCTAGCGATGAGTAGCCGATTCCTTGACTAGCCGTCCACATTGGACTACCACTGGGATTACTAAGCGCAGATCCTGGAATATGCTACTGGGTTACCAAGCAGTCACAATGCTCGTAATCAAGTCGTACTCACGCGTTGCGACGAGCAGTCAATTCCTTGATTAGCCGTACACATCCGTAGATGCTCGTAATCAAGTTGTACTCGTGCGCACTATGAAAGCAATAAATAACAACAAAATAAAACCATGTACTGCAAGGTTTATCCAATCAAGTTCATCTTTATTGCCATACACAACTTGTGTTCAAGTTATAAAGTTTCTCGAATAAAGAGCCGTTCACTCTAGGACTCCTACTGCGGGCACATGGGAAATTAATCTAACTCTGGGGTGTTCAAACTGCCAGAGCTTCGCTACTTCTAGCCAGGATTTAGAAATGAAGGGAGTGCCGCCTCTTATTTATAGATATGATGGCAGACCGCGATATCGCGTACGCGATATCGCAAGGGATGCAATATCGCAGCGGCCGCGATATCGCGGCTTGTGCATATCGCGTCTCATCAGGTGTTATGCTTAAGGCTAAGGTGGCTAATACATTAGCAATGATGTTCTTGTTACAAGGAATGTGTTGAACATCTATAGTTGCAAACTGCTTGAGCAGGTGTTTTGCCAAGTCATAATAAGTTTGTAAATGTTGTGCCTTGCAAGTGTAAACCTCTATAATTTGGTTGACAACAAGCTTTTAATTGCCTTGGATTACTATGGTTTGGATTCCTAGATCATGGATTTCTGAGATATCCCTAAGGAGACCTTCATACTCCACTACATTGTTGGTGCAAGAAAATGCAAAGTGATATGCGAAGGGTTGGAGCTCCCTAGAGGGAAACATGATGATTGTAGCAACACTACCCCGTGTGAGGTTGAAGCATCATCAAAGTGTAAAAATACCTCAAAGTTTGTAGGCACTTAGCTTATGTTATTAACATGCTCATCTAGAAATTCTGGATCTATTGTCACTTGATTGTCTATTGGTGAAGTTTTGAGTTGTGCAGCTATTGCTTGACCTTTTTTGAATGCTTAAGCTATGTGGTGAAGGTCAAATTTTGCAGTTATTGCTTTCCACCATGCAATTCGACTACTTTCATGTATGTTTGTAGTAATTACTTATGTTACTTTTGCAAATGATGTTAACCTGGCTATGAAAAAGATAATGTCTCTACTTCTTAAGTGTGAAAACTAAGGCAAGGTAGTTCTTCTCTACATCATTATATTTTGCTTCGTGGGCCACTAACGCATGGCTTAGGTAGTAAATAGGGACCTCTAAGCCATCGTCTCACTTTTAGTAAAGTAGAGAAGAAATGGACATGTTTGAAGTTGCAAGGTAAATGTAAGATGGCTTATCTCCTTATAGAGGGTAGATTGTTGGAAGTTGAGCTAGCTCCTTTTTGAGGTTGTCAAATGCCTCTTGGCATTAAGCCATCCACTCAAAGTGAACTTCCTTTTTGAGAAAATGTTGCATTGGCTACAACTTATCGGTCAACCTTGTGATAAACCTATGAATGAATTGCAATCTACCTTGTAACCCACATAACTCCTTAAGGTTTTTCAATGGTGCTAAGTTGGTGATAGCCTTAACCTTATTGAGGTCTACATGTATACCTACTTATAATACTACAAAGCCTAGCATGCAACTGATCTTGACGTCAAAGACACACTTCTTGGGGTTTAGCCTAAGGTCATGTCTAAGGTAATGTTTGAGGACCTAGTCTAAGCCACTTGCATGGTCGTGAGCCACCTTTGACTTAACTACTATGTCATCAATGTAGTCATTGAGCAAGTCTAGAAGATAATCGCTAAAGATATACATCATTACACGTTGGTAAGTTGCTACTACGTTGTTTAGTCTAAAGGGCATCATTGTGTAGCAAAACATACCCCAAGGGGTCATGAAGGTTGTGATAAGCTGGTGCTGTAGGTTGATCTGAATTTGGTTGTACCCTGAGAACCTGTCCATGAAGGACAACAAGGAATGACCAACCATAGTATCGATGAGTTGGTCAATACTAGGCAACAGGAAATCATCTTTGATGGTTACCTTATTCAAGTCCCAGAATTCTATGCAAATGCATATACTTTTATTCTTTTAGGAACAACTATGATGTTTGAAATCCAATCTACATAGTCAACTACCTGAATAAAGCCAACCTTGTAAAGCTTAGTGATTTCATCATGAGCCACCAACGCCACCTTAGGCTTAACCTTGTGAGCTTTTTGTTTGACTAGCTTTACACAAGGATAAAGGATAATGTTATATTGTATTATGCAAGGGTTCATGCCTAGCATGTCCTCGTAGGACCATGCGAATGCCTTGACATTATCATTGAGGACTTTAGTAATGCTTTGTTTGAGTTGAGGCTCTAATAAGGAACTAAGTTTCAGTGTCTTCACCTCACCACTACATGTTATTACAGGGACTTCAATGAGAGGATCCTTGATCATGTCACCTACCTCTAGGTCTAGAGCTCTACCTAGATGGTCTAGTGAATCTATGGAAGCTATCATGTGTCACAATCCATGGGCTCAAAGTCTAGGCATTCGGTGTTTATGCATCACATGGAATTTCCATAAGGTCTAGTTAAGACCAAAGGTAAATGGAGACGTTCATATGTGCTCATGTTGCACTTCTACCAAGAATCCTACAAAACAACCAGAAAATTGTCAAGCAGCACATGTCTTAATAAAGTAAAATGCATAAGATGAGGAAAAAATGCTAAAAATTTGCCTAACTGTGCGATTGTGGGATCCGATAAGTAAGTGTAGAAACTAATTTTGGGGCCTTGGTTGGCCCTAGGACTACCAATTTAAGGTTTTAGCAGATCATGGATCATGCAGGATGCAAGGCTGGGAAGGTTTTGAATGTGGGATTAAGCTGGGCATTTACTAGGCAATCAAAAAAAATGCAAAAAAAATTCTAAGTCTTGAAATGCTGGAAAAGTTAGAAAATTTTTCTAACTCTAGGTGCTACACTCATCCTATGTTACACATGGGACATGGGATACTACCCAAAGGGGTGATGTTTCCTTCACCACAGAAAAGTATAAATAGGAGTTTTTACCATAGTGAACTTGTCATTTTTAAAAGCTAAAATAAATAGTCATCGAGCATAGTGCGGCCAAGGCGAAGGAAATCAGAGCATAGCAAAGAAGAGGAGGTAGAGTGTAGCAAAGTAGAAGAGGAAAGAAAAAGCGTAGATAACCATTGACCATGACATGCCACAGTGAACGCCAACACCCTAGCCTCACCAACATGGATGAGGGTGAACGTGCATTGAGGCACCTTCCTAGGGCATGCATTAAGGACCGAAGGGAGACACCATTGGAAAGATAAGGTGCTACACTCTACACTTATTATTTTATTCTTTTTCTTTTTTTACTTCTGGGTTTTGGGATCTTAGAGGTGGCCTACCCTAGCCAAGGATAACCACCACCACCATGACTACCATGGTGATCACAGCTAGGAAGAGGGAGTGAACATGATGGACTTTTGTGGGTTTCTAGATTTTTTGATTTTTTGTGCATGACTTTGTCCTATGCACCATGCATGGTGTGGGACAAGGGTTTTCTTTTTACTACACGAGATGTGGAATAAGGGTTTTCGGCATACTACGCATGGTGCAGGATAGGGTTGGAATGGTTTCTGTGCATAATTGTTTTTTGTTTATTTTGGCCATGATCGAGACAACTAGAAGACATGAATGCAAAGCGTAACGAAGTGGGTAGGGTGACCATGAGGGTCATGGCTATCATGTTAAGATTTGAAAGGTACACTCACAAGAGTATCATAAGATAGAAAAACTTTGATTTTCTCAAGTGTTATGCTCTACAAATAGCATAGCCAATAGTTTGAAATTTTTGCAATTTTTTTAAAGGTTACACTCTATGGGGATCTACTTACGCAAGTTAGACACTCTGTAGTACGTTTGGTATTTATCGTTAAAAAATTCTAACATCGTACTCCACCTCCTAATCATTTCCGGTTCTAAGGACTGGTACCAACTCTCTGCTTCTTTTATGAGTGTCCTAGTGAACAACTTTAACTTTTTCCACTCATTCTCAATATTTTGCAAGGCACAGGCATCGTGGAATGCCTGTAAATGATTCTACGGATCAGCATTGTATCCCCCTTTGAAGCGTGGGATATTATTCATGTCTAATCGCTTGATCCGGCTATCTTTCTGATGCCTTGTAGGTATCCTAACTGCCTTCATAATATCTAACATACTTTGGGTGGCAAGTAGGGGTTCATCATGATCATCTCTTTCATGACATCTATGATGCCTACGTGGTTCCCTACTTTCCCTTCTTTCATGTCTAGATTCTCTCGAATACCCTCAACCTCTCTCTCAACTCTCTCGTCTAGGTCTCTCATTTTGCTTATCCTTATCCTCACCATTATGCTCTTTATGACTATGCCCTGATGTGGAAGGAGAGGGTGAATGATGTGATGAAGGGGAAGAAGAAGAAGAACCATCGCCATGACGATGTTTCTTACCCTCTCTTCTGTGGCTACAGCCCCGATCGTGATGACAATCTGAATGCCCATCCTTGTCATGTGTTTTTGTTCCCTCAGTGAACAATTGGCATTAACTGGGATCAGAATCAGGGTTGTGTATCATGGAGCATAGGTTCTAATACCCCACGTCCTTACTATTGTTAGGAGGAGGAACATCATTTGATGAAGAACCCGTTATAAGTGGTTCACCATCTCCAATTTTACTTAGGACATGCGGGACCCCTTTGCCCTTCAACAATGTATGGTGGCTCTCCTGCCTCAAGTCCCTTAGATGTTGCACTGCTGTGGAATGGTAATCCCTTATGTCATAATCTTCTACAACATATTCAGCATATAATTCTGTCATTCCTATCTGTGCAAGAGCATGAATAATCATGTTAGGGACTACCCGATCTGGAGGTAACACTATGTTACCTTGAAAGTCTCTCCAATGTAGTTGTTCATCCTGATGGAGGATAAAAACAAAATTGGGTATATACTCATCGTGATGAGTATATACCACTCGATACTATTGAGGAACTGGCGATTTTTGGTTATGTGTTTGGTGCCGCCGATTGTCTCTAGTGTGATCCCTAGGTGGTGAAGTGCTCTTATAAGAAGAAGAAGACATTGTGTCTTATTCGGTGTGCTAATTAACCATTATATAATTTTTTTTTAATTAACCCTAAGGGTTCGTTTAAGCTCCCAATGATGTGGATAATTTCCTATGTTCGACTTAGTGCACAAACAACTTAGTCCCTGGAAATGGCGCCAATGATGAGTGGTGAGGTACCCCTACACTCAACCATACGAATACGAGCATTACACATGCGATCCGATCAAACTCCATAGACTAAGTGCCTACACACCTCATGGAACACTTAAGGTTAATCATTCATTGTCTTCCCAAACTTACTTGTATTTTTCACGGTTGTATGGTTAAGTAAGTTTGAGGCATATGATTTTTATGTCTTTTCAATTTTTATCTCGTATGCTAATGAGGTGAAGGGTGAAGAGACTAATTAACTAACTTTAACTAACTAAGTCTTAATTAACCTAGCATAAGTATCTATTCCCACTTATTGTTCACACCCTGAACCAATGCAACCTTGGTTACCAAATGTTATTCATTACTAGGATCACCAAGCTTAACGCATGTGCTCGAAGCGGTCGTACTGAATGCACTTAACTAGGAGAGAAGGGTTGAGAGAGAATTAATCAACTAATGAAGCATTTAAACAATAAATAATAAATAACAGTAAATAAAGTCCTATATAGCTTAGTCCATGCACTGCAAGGTTTATCTAAGAAGTTTTTCTTTCTTTCCATACACAAACTTGTGTTCAGGTATAATATTTGCTCGAATAAAGATCCGTTCACTTTGGAGCTCCTACTGCTGGCACATGGAAATTATTCTATCTCTTGAGAGGTAAAAATACCAGAGTTTTGCTACAGTCTAGGCCTAGAATGAGAAACAAGGGAGAGTCGCCTCTTATTTATAGATTTGGCAGCACACTGCGATATCGCATACGCGATATCATAGGGGAAGACGCAATATCGTGGGGAATGCAATATCGTAGCGGACATGATATCACGTATGCAATATCATGGTGGACGCGATATCATGTATGCGATATCGCAGCCCATGCGATATCACATCCCATTACTAATGAATAAGCCAATGATGAGCCCCTGTATCATACAATGGCTTGTAATCTTGCAAGAATTCGATCTTGTAATCTTGCAAGAATTTGATCTCACGATGGTAGATCAGAAAAGGATTCAAAACATGGTCGCTGACCATCTCTCTCGGTTAAGATGGGATAATAAAGAGGAGGAGAGTCTACTCTCTAATTAATTTCCAAATAAAATCCTCTTTATAAGAGTAATAAATGACCAAGTTCTTGTAGAACTAACATGGTACAATGGCATCCTCACCTATCTTCTCACTCAAGAGATGCCACAAGATCTTGACTTTAGAAAAAAGTGATAATTTCTTCATCGGGCCAAACACTTCATGGAAATGAATGGACACCTGTACAAGGTGTGTGCTAATGGCCTAGTTCATTGGTGTGTCCCTAATACAAATCAACTACACATTCTCTAGGATGCTCACAAGGGCCCTTGTCGAGGCCACTATGCAGGGAGACAAACAAGCATAAAAACCCTAATGGCAAGATACTATTAGGCTATAATCTTCAAGGATGTCCACTTGTCGATCTTGTGAGCATTGTTAAAGAGATGATGGGATGACTATGCGTATGGAGGGTCCTCAATAGTGGATTTAACCATTGAAGCCCTTTGACATATGGAGCATAGACTTCATAGGTCCCATCACACCCATGTCCAGTGGAAAGGCATATATCGTTGTAGAAGTCAACTACTGCACCAAATGGATAGAAGCAGTAGCTGTTACTGATTATACATTATCTACTACTACTAGATTTGTACAAAAACATGTTGTAAATAGGTGTAGGGTGCCATGTGCACTAATTTCTAACAATGGAACTTACTTTACAAGTGCCACTTTTTGAAAACTTATGCAATGCTTGGGGTTGAACATAAATTAACACCCTATCATCCCCAAGCCAACAGTCAAGTAGAGGTAACTAATAGGGATATCACAAAGATCCTAATAAGGACCATCAACAAATATAAGCGAGATTAGAGCACAAAACTGAACAATGCCCTCTAGGCCCATTGCTCAACATGGAAACTTTCTATTAGCTACTCCTCCTACAAGCTAGTGTACGAAAAACTTCCAATGCTCTTGATTCAATCCAAGTTCCGTACACTCTCAACTACCTGTGATCTAAATATTGACCTAAGTCTAGCACAGAAAGAAAGACTGATCAACCTCAACATGCTAGATGAAAAATTATTAGTGGCCCTATCTTTGAATGAGGTGCGTGAGGCATTTAACAAGCAAGGTCATGACCTCAAAATATGAAAAGTGAATTTTCAACTAGGAGATAAGGTTCTCTACTGGAACCCCACACACGTACCCTAGAAGACAAAGTTACAAATGTTGTGAAAAGGACCTTATATAATTGATTAAACCTTTCCCTCTGGGGCCATGTTAATCTACAAGCCTAAGAGCCCAAATAAAAAGTACTTGGTCAACATCCAACAAGTGAAACCTTTCTTAGAACTAAGATAAGCTAGTGCAACTACCACCTCAATGGATGGACAACCATGTTCAATTTTTCAAATCTCCTCCTTCCAACTCAGTTATGAGGGAGATGGTCATCTGTGCTAACCATCCATATGGCTCCTTAGTTTTTCACTTTTGTTTTATGTATTTTTGTTTTTGTTTTATACTTTGTTGATTTTGATCTTTTTCTTTGGTTTTTTATTCTATTAGTTTTCTCAATTTTTTATTTTACAACATTGTTAGTATATTTTATCTTTCTTGAACATTTTATACTTTTTTCTATATTTTACTTTATTGTGTTTTGGTGTGTCACTTTTCATCATTTTTGCTAATAAAAGTGCTTTATTACTGTAGGACACAATGCCATTGTTGTTGTTTACTAATGATGGTTTGTGCTTAATGTTGTGATTGTCAATGTTTGGTTTTTATTTTTGAATTTTAATGTCTAATAACTTTGACATGGTTTATTTTTCATGGAATAGGCAGTGAGTCCATGGCATCCACTCATTCACAAACTCTATGGTTTTCCTTATTTTGGAAGTTTGAGGTCCCTTCCATTAGAGAAACTTTTAATAAATTGGTAACCTTGGTAGTTTCTAGAATTGGGAAAGATTCAAAGGTTTGTATAGGGTATGACTTCAAGGGAACTCGATACTCTTTGTACTCTTCTACTTACTCAAGTGCTTGAGTGTTTTCATTAATTACTTACTGTTCCATGTTCCAATAACAAGAAGTCAAATAAATTCTTTGCATGGTGTTGTTCCCATCCAAAGAAGAAAAAAATAAAAATAAAAACACATGATGGAAATTCAAAGCACACCCCTTAGAAAAATAAACGGGCTACAAGCACTGGTTATGGGACTAAGGATAGATTTTTTTAGGTCATTTTAAACACAAACTCCACAAGGGACTTTTTATGACCTCAATTTAAAATTCCATCCCACCTTCTTAGTCATCCATCTATGCTACCATACCTCACCTCACTTCTAGTTTCTATGTTATGCTCGATGTCTTAGTTTGACGTGTTGGAATTCTTAGATAGATTCTTTCTGGTTGGTCCTTAACTTTCATGACCATTAATCAACTGTGGAGCCCACAAACCCCTCGTTGAGGTTATGCAAGGGAAAAAAGGACATGTGCTTGCTATGGGGAGGACCCACTTGTATATCTTTTGGCTTGGTTAGTTAAGTTTCTTACTTTAGACATTGCTACAATCTTATCTTTCACATATTTCATTGTGTATCCCGCAAAGTGCTACTTAGACTCCTATAATATTCATTCTCCAAACTATTTTCTCAATTTTCTTAATTTTTTGAACTCCAATACCCTCTTCTGCTATTTTCATCATGTTCGTGTCTTTTTGGGCTTCCATTTGACCCCAATTTCACTCAAAAACCTCTTGTATTTTGGAAGTTTGACCAAAGTCAACAAAAGTCTACAATGGTCAACAACTGCATTGACTAAGCCCAGTCGAGGTAGTTGACCTTGTCAACTAGGCCACATCGATGCATGCCAAAAATTTTATAAATACCATTGCATACCTTGAAATTTTTTATTATCTGCTTCACAACACAAGGGGAGTTTTGCCATTTTTCAGAGCCTAAAACCTTCTAGAGCCCATGACTTCCCAACCATTTGTCCAAATCACTCAATTCTTTGATTCTATAGCTATTGAAGGTAAGCTCTTCATCATGGGGGCCACAAACAATAAGGTTTCCGATGAAATTTTTTGAAAATTCTTCTAATTCCCCAAAGGGTTAATGAATACAATGATATGAAACCATCGAATTTTGAGAGTTAACTATTCCAACAACCTCTAGAATGACTTATTAACATTAAAACATAAATAAAATAATAATTAAAATTGATTAAATCAACCATAATCACAACTTAGCCAAGTGTAACTATCCTAAGGAGATAAGGTATCCCATTATTTCATGTTACACAACAATTGCTAACCTATGGTCATGTTGTGATTACCAATGGCACCGAGACCAAAATGACCACAGGAGGGAGGACCCTCTCAACCAAGGGACAAATGGCCCAAAACTGAAGGGGCCAACAAGAACCAGCCCAAGAGTCGCCAAAGGTAACCCATGCAAAAAGACCTTTTCAAGAGGAGCCCGAAGTGAAATTTGTTCAGCAGATTCCTAAAGAAGAAGTTCCATCAAAACAATCGTATCAAGGGGAAGCACCAAGACCCATACCAAGGCTTGAAGTCACACTAACACAAGTATGCCTTGACATCATCAGGCCCCATGATATCCAATGCTTAGTTCTCCAGGAACTAAACGTTGAGCCATTTTTAGAACATGCTTCAACAGAGGTGAAAACACAATTGGAAACTTCTCCCATGCGACTAGTCATCACTTCTAGTGGGGAATGGTACATGGGAGAAATGTACCTCTTTTGGAACAATAGAAGGGCGAGCTCCATAGTGAAAATCAAAGGTATTCAAGTGTCCTACCCTACCAAAACTATCACTTAGGCACTATGATCCTAGGACACAACTAGCAGAGCTGTCAACACAAGCTGATCCTAAGGCCAAAAAGAAGTGGACCCAGTGGCATTACAGGGTCAACCATGAGGAGTTCGGTGCACTTACACTAGTAGAACACATATACTTCAAAATCGTGGCATATCACCCAAATCCAATGGTGAGGCCCAATAAGGTAACTACCTTTTTCGCCCAAACATGCATTACTCTAAGCAGGACATTTCTAACAAACCTTCCACAACTAATCTATTTACAGATCAAGAAGTGCTTTAAAAAAAATGAACATGGAAGGAAAACCCTGCCTTTTTCATGCCTCCTCTAAAAACTTTGCAAAAGGGTAGGGATCATCTACTATGCAAATGACATGATCAAGCATGCTTCTTTGACATCGTGGTCTAAAATAATGAAGGACATGAAACCTACCATGACTAAAGAATGGGAGCAATAGTTGCCACCTCCATTACCTACTCAAGAAACAACATTGAAGGCCCACGCAACCATTGAGCACTTACACAAAATCTGAGAACAGCTCTTGCTTGAGTAGGAACAGCGTGTAGGAACAAGTGGCAGAGATCCATCTGTATATCAACCTATGATAATTCATCTTCATGAGGTGTCTCAAACAATTAGCCAGATGGAAAGAGGTGGCCTAATGTTCTTTGCTCAATGAACGTAATTTCCCACAAGGTCAGGTCCTAATGCCTGAGAGGTGAAAATATCTTTATCTTAATACATTTACTCCCAAAAATATCTAGGAATGTTGCCTTTGTTTCGATGCATTTGGAGGAGGGCAAGGGTGCAACTGTACTGGTGATGCAACACCAAAGGTAGGAGACCACTGTTGAAGTAGTCGCTAACTAAATCGCTAAAGTGCTTAATGCACCTACAATGTCTGTACCAAACATATATACACTTTAAGATGTGCAAACATCCACAGGCATGGTCAATGGATGATTGAATGTAGCCCAACATGAAGAATTACTAGACTGACTAGTAGGGACCAAGCAACCGATTCTAGATATCTTCAATTTTCCAAACAACATCACTGCAACCTAGTCAGAGCTACTGGAAGCAAAGGGCAAGTGCATCATCCTGGAAGGACAACTTGAAATAGCCTAAGCACAAAACCAATGCTTGGCTGCAGAAGTTGCTGAATTGCATGCTTGTTTTGCTGATTCTGCACTCCTTAGCCTAGCAACAACCAGAGATGAAGCTTTTCAACAACTTCAAGAACAACTAAAACAAGCTGAGGAGGAAATAGTGACAACCATCTTTAACCAATCTATAGCAGAAACAAAAACCTACTTGATTCAAAAGGACTTGTTTTAGATGCACTAGGAAAATGAATCACTAACCATAGAAAATCATGGCCTACATAATGTTGATACACAAAAGCAATAGATGTAAGAATTCATTCATCAATAGTAGGAGCAACTTGCTAGGGTAAATACTAAGTTGAGAAAATTGACCATGGAGAATCAAAATCTATCTATGGAGGAAGTTTGAGCCTTATGCCAAAAGTCTACCATTGAGATCATCGCCTGGAAAAATGAGCCTCTCAAGTTTGAAAGAGTCAAAAATCACTATAGAGACCAGGTTGGCTTATAGAAGGAGGTAAATGAGAAACATATTCAAATGGCTAAGGCAAAAGTAAATAAAGCCCTCCAACAACTCCAGCAAGGAAGAGAATTGTGGCAGCCCATCATTGATGGCATTAATGCCTATAACAGAGTGAAGATCTACCTGAAAAAGTTGCAAATTAAAGAAATGACATAATACATGGAATTGGCCAATTTTTGCTATGCAAACTTGGCAAAGTTGACTACCAAATGGCCATAGTTAGAATTGGGAAAACAAGTGGCTAGCTCATACTTGTTGTAGGCCGAGTTCAAGCATCATAAGGACACCAAGCAAAAGCTTGAGATAGCAAATGCCAAACTCAAAGTTCTCAGGGCATGATTCATGAATTAACAATCAACTACTAAGAACTTGGCCAAGAGAATGAATGATTATCAAGAATTGAAAGATGTAGTCAAAGTGTTCAACATCAAGTGCAAATAATTCATTTCCTGGTTCATCAATGCAAAGGATCTATTCCCAGTGATTTCCTATCCTTGAGATGTGCTCATTCTGACCCACATTGGTGAAGCTGCATGGATTGTGCACAATCCTAGGAGTAAGGAAAATAAAATGAAAGCACTGCTAGAGCTTTTTGCCTCCCACCAAAAGTTGTAGTAGCAACAAGACAACCGCAACCGCCTCAACCGCCGCACATGCCTGAAGCAAGTGAAGGTCCTTCAAAGCCTGAGGAACCTCCACCGCTTGGGACTATTTGATCTTCCCAACTGACTTCACAGCATTAAAGAACATGCTATCCAATTTTGCAAAGTCATGTCATGGCATTCAATTTTTTGTCATGAACACCATAATTTTTGTAACATGTTGATTTGTACAATCAGGCACTTAGTTTTGTCAAGTCAATTTGTTGAGTCTAGAGTCAGTTAATAATCCCATACCTTCCCAATTTTGTAAAGAAACTTGAGGACAAGTTTTCATTCAGTCATGGGGGTATGATGAGTCATGGTTGGCTATGTCAATGAGGCCTCATTGACTAGGCCCCATCAACGTAGCCTCGTCGATGCATCGTTTCATGCATTGACATAGCCCCATCGACGCAAGGTCCATTTTTTGCTTATAAATACATGCTCACCAGCCACATTTATGGCATTAGTCAGTCATAGTGTAGCAAAGCTCTTGTAGTTTTTCCATTTGAAAATTAGAATATTTTCTTGAGTGCTCATAGCAAGAGTCATTGAGTGTATGGATCTTTATTCAAGCACTGTTGTACTTAAGCACAACAGTGTGTGTGGCAATAAAGATGAACGTCTTGATAAACCTTGTAGCATTCTAGATAGTTTAAATGTTTTATTTATGCATTTAATATTCTCAGTTATTTATTCAATGTTTTCTAGTAATTAAGCTAATTAGGTAATTAAGCGAGATAAGCATGATAAATTAATTACATAAGTACAACCGCTTCGAGTGTAACACGCATCCGCTTGGTAATCCTATAAACATTATTGCTTGGTGCACCCAGTGGCATAGCGCTTGGTAACCTAGCAGTGGATACGTGGGTTTAGAATGTGTACGGAAAGTGGGACTAGATGCTTATGTTAGGACTAGTTAGAGATTAGTTAGTTAGTTAAATCAAATTAGTTATTAAACTACTTTATCTCTCTTTTCAAGTACCAAAGAACATAAAACATAAAATTATAAAAATCATGTCTCGATTACAATTAACCATACCTTTGAGCTTCACAAGTGTAATTGGGAAGACAATGAATGACCTTAGGGCAAGATTCACTTCCTAGAAGACTAGTGCACCAAAAACTATAAAGTTCACAGAATTTGACCAGATCATGCATGAACACTTTGTGATTTGTATGGTTGGGCATAGGGGTACCTCGCCACTCATCAATAATTAATTAATCTAAACTAAGCTAGATTAAGTAGCGATTAATTAAGCACATAAGTACGCCCACTTCGAGCATATGCTTAGTGCTTGGTAATCCCACTAACACTTCACATTTAGTAACCTAGTAGTGCCAAACATGTTCAGGATGTGTACAGCAAGTGGAACAGATGCTTATGTTAGGATTAGTTAGGTGTTGTTAGTTAGGTTGAATTAGCAATTGAATTACTTCATTCCTTCCATCCTTTGTTTTAAGCACCCAAAATATAAAACATAAAAATAATAAAAACCTGCCTCGATTATACTTAATCATACCTTTGCATATCATAAGTGTATAAAAATAATAAAAATCATATGCCTCAATTACACTTAACCATACCTTTGCATATTACAAGTGTAATTGGGAAGACAACGACAATTTCACTTCGTAGAGACTAGTGTACTGAAAGACAAAATCCACGAAATTCAACTAGATCACGCAAGGGTACTCGTCGCTCATCAAGAGTATGCTTTCCTAATGTCATCATTGGAGGCATAATTATGCTTATGCTTTATTTGTCTTTTTAGGCATCTATTTTTTTTCCTTTCACTCGTGTTTTTGAATTGTTGGAGAAACAATTTTGTTTTGTTTATCTTAATTATTGGAGGCACAAATTTGCTTTGTTTGTCTTTTTGGTCATATGTTTTTCTTCTTCACTCACTTTTTTGAATTGTTGGAGGCAGAAATTTGCTTTGTTTGTCTTTTGGTCTTTGGGCACTTTCTTTTAATGAATTGTGAATTGCTTGATTATGTCTAACACAGGGAAGTATGCGATTTGTTGCACAAAGGGGCAAAGGGCGAAGACCAAAGCAATGGCCTCGATGATGTGCGGAGACCAAAGCAATGGCCTAGATGGTGTTTTTTGGGATCCAGGTTGAGGGGTGTTATGTTTATAATTTGTTCCTTAGTGCTAGGTACATTTTCTATGCTATTGCTCGGTAAGTGTCTAAAGATCTTGAAAAATAATCATAGAAGTCACAACTTCCATTCTTTTAGAATGTCATGTTATATACTAAACAAATTGAATAAATTAAAGTAATTCATCATTCCATCCTTTAGAATGCCATGTTATATACTGAACAAATTGAATAAATTACTGTAATTCATCATTCGATCCCATAAAATGTAAGATGACTAAAGAAGATATGACAGATATATTTGGTGACTTCTCCTCTAGTATTTGGTGACTTGTCTTCTAGTATAGAAGGATGGCAATATGTTGCCATTCATTAATGCCCCGTGCAGCCCTTCTTGTGAACGTCCCTATTGCTCCTTTCGGCATGGCCCCCATTGTTTCTTAGGCCATGACGTAATTATGTAATATGGTTTGTTTATTGTTAATATGATCGGTGTTGTTATTAAAGTTTTCCTTGAGAAGATTGTCACTCGTGCACAAAAACGCATTCCACATTACGCTACGTGAAGATGGTAAGCACCGTTGAAGTTTCAGAATTTCGAAAAATGTATGCATGCGTTTTGTACAAAAAATTTCCAACAAAAAATTTCCAACAACGTTACGTGTACATATGCCATTTTTATACCATTTGGGAAAAAGATAAATTGTATAACGGAAGTTTTTGAAGGCGTCCCATGCTATCTGAAATACAGGTAAATTAGTCAAAAATTCTATCTGAAATTCCAACCCTTGTGGTATGCATATTTTCGTTCCCGTATGCTTTGCGAAACAGTGCGTCCTCGTCAATTATGTAAAAGCAACGCTAACGTGGCAAGCGCTGTGCAGCCATGCATCGCCCACGTGCAGCGGAATTTACGTTCGAACACGACAATTATTATATCTGTACAGCCCAGCGACAGCAAAATCTGGCAATCAATTTCTGTAACCTCTTATATTCTTTCGAATTTATGCCTCCGTTATCCTTGCTGTAAAATCAGATATTTCATTGTCCAGCCAAAAACAAAGAAATGCAAAATACTCCCTGACATGGGTGTGTGTACGTGTATTACCGGTGCGTGCGTGTAACAAGCGAACGCAACGAGACAATGGCGTGCCGTCAAGGGAAGACAATGATGGAATGAGGATTGAACCGGTGACCTGGCTGGCTGGATTTTGCGTTTTGCGTTACAGTGCCGCGGAATTAGCGTTAAGGACGACGATGTGGCGTTCGGGGTGGGAGAAGTCGGTGCCGCCGGCGTGCTTTACGAACTCCGCCGGACTGAACACGCTGCCGTGGCAAACGCACACGATGCTGACGTGGCCCTTCTTGTCATAGCTGCGCAGGTACCCGCTCACCGTCCTATCTCCCTTGGTCGTCACGCACACGCACCGCATCGTCGCCGACAATGACGGCGCCGTTTCCGCCGATGCGGGGCGGGCACCAGCAGCGGCCGTCACCGCGTTGACGTTGCCGTTGGCGTTGGCGTTGGCGTTGGCGTTATCGTGTCTGCTGTTACGGTGATACGTTTTGCGACGCTGACGGCGGCCGTTGTTACACGACGCCGTCGCCGTTTGCTTGCACGAACCGCCCGCGGCCACCGTCGTCGTCGTCGTCTGCTCCGTTGATTGTAGCTCCGTTTCGTTGCTGCTCGCCCCTCCTGCACAAACTGCATTGTTTCAACACAACATGGTTGCTTCCACGTGAAACTGCCAAGTTTTTTTCGCTTTCCTTTTTTCCTGAGGACTCCGGCTTCTTGCAGCCTCGTATCCAATCGTTAATACGAAATGACAGAGTGAACGTTACCGTGGGAAGAACCAGTGTCGTAATCCGAGACCGCGGAAGAAGAGCTTTTGCCGGAGGACGCGTGCGAGGACTGCACGGGCGCTGCTATTACGGCAGCCTCGGCCGCCGCCGCGGCCGAGAGCCACGCAGCAGGAGGACTCGGCAGCTGGAACACCGGAAATGCCGCCGCGGACGCCGGCGGCCGATTCGGTGCCGGTGCCGGTGCCACCACGGGAGGCAGTGTTTTGCCGAGATCCCCGGACGGAGGCAGCGGCGGCGGTGGCGGTGCCCAGAAGGGCATCATGTACGGAAACGAGAAGCCCAGCGGCAACGGCAACGGCACCGGCATGGGGGGAGCCGCGGGAAACGGGTACGCCGCGATGGGCACCAACGGAAACGCCCCCGCCATTTCCGGCGGCACAACCTCCGCCTCTCCGCCGCCGTTGATGGAACACTTGTCGCTTTGCTCGCTGCTACCGCCTCCGCCGCCTCCTCCTCCGCCGGACTTGCCGTCCGCCGACGGTGACGACGCTGTCGCCGCGGGCGTCGTCGCCGGTTTCTTATCGGTACCAGCGCGTGCGCGCTGCTGCAGAAAAGTATTGTGCTTTTCCTCGAGTTTGCGCCTGGCCTTCTGACGCCGCAGCGCGTGCATTTCCCTCTTCTTCTGCTGCTGGCACGCTGCGCCTTCCGTCTCACAATCCCCCCTTTCCTTGGCACGCCCCTGGCGCAACCCCAGCGACAGTCCCAAGCTGAGATCCGTCTCAGCGGCCACGGTCGTATCATCATCATCCGAGACCGCTGCGGAACCGCCTTTCTCCATCACCAGTCTCTGCAACAGATCACTGAAGCCCAGCATTTGAGCTGCCATCATGGTAGTCAGTCACCGCAAAGACACACAGCGAAGCATAGGCGTTCCAATGTAACTGCGAATAAATACGATACGTTCGGATAATGCGTACAACAAAGGAAAAACTGATACGAGAGAAGACGAAGGCGAACCCACCACCGCGTTGCGGTGATATAGGAAGGGCGCGGGCAAGGCGACAAGCAAATCATGCCGGCGTCGTCCACGGCCGCTCGCTGTGCGGCCACGTGGACACCGGCGGTCCTGTTACTGGGCGCTGACACATTGGACGATAAAAGCAGCAGCAGAGCAGAGGAGGAGGCGCCTAGCACATAATAGCTATTTTAGCGACTTAAACACTAAATCCTTTGCTTCGTACCCACCACCCAGCAATGAATATCTACCGTACTAATTTTGGCGCGCGCGCAGTCAAAACTCGAGCGCGCGAGCGTATCCACCCGCCGCGCCCTCGCTTGGCCGCGTGGCGGTACCCGTTGGGGCCCAGAACCCACCCGACACGTGGCCGCCGGTCCCCCCACGCGCCCGCCGAGCGCCGTTTCGAACGCTCGCGCCCTCGGGCGAATGGGAGGAAAAACGTTCCCGCTCTCGCCCACGTGGCCGAAGCGCTGTCGGAAACCCCACGTGGGAGGACGACGACGGCCCACGTGGCGCAGGAATGTTGAGTTCGTACGGCCTGACCTGGGGCCACGTGGTCGAGGGCCTGTAAAATTCGGCAACGTGACGGGGCGCGCAGCAGCCTGCTCTGTGCAGATCCGCCACCTCGCATGGGTGGTGGAGGAGTACTGCTGGGGCTTATGGAGTTATGGCGTAAATCAGGGTCGGCGTTCTATCCGTTGCGTAATTATGGCAAATTACCGCATGATAATTATGAATTCCCAACTTGTTCCCATCATTTTCCTTGGGTTGGACGCAATGTCTGCTTTTCCGTTGATCCGTCTATTGCCCTTTGCTATGCATGAATCCACCCAACTTCGTGCCCGACCACCATCGTCGTTGGCCAAAAATTTATAAATTTGTGAACGGGCACCGCAAATTGTATATTTTAACCTTGAAATGGTTTATTTTTTGGTAGCCCGATGCACATTGCTTTCGTGAGTTGGACTTTGTAATAGGAAACCTTATCGACACGCTTTTTAATGGAAAATATGTTTTAAACAAGCTACGTTCCCAAAGCAAATGCAATAAACAGAAGATAGGAACCTATCGCCTTAGCGAAAAAGAGATATCTACAAGAAAAAGATGCTCAATGGAAGCAAAGCTCTAAGGTCGCCAAAAAAGTGCTTTCACTTGTCGTAATGTGTTACTATGTTCATCGGAAGTATGGACGACGGGATGCATAAACCCTAAAAGCATTCCAGTTTGATTGAATTTAAATTGAAGTGCTCCTCAAACTTTCCTCTAGTTGAATAACCATCAATATTAGTGTTATTTTAGTTCAAGAGGCAAGGATAGATGTCTATGCAATAGTCGTTTACTAGGACCGAAGATGGTTGTTAAACATTTGGCCTGTAGACATCTAACTTGCCCGTAAACGTTTGCTGCTTCACTCGCTTTCATTTGAGCCCATGTTGACTCTAGTTAGGTCCTACCTAGTGCAACTCCATTAAGTTATATACCCCATGTACCCTATGTATGTTTATTATCTTGGGCAACTCATCATGTTATAGACACCTATATACTCTATGTATGTTTACTATATTTTTTATACATACAATAATCATGTCTTAGCTTATTGGTAAGACTCATGATTTGAAAGTTTCAAGTCATGTGTTCAATTCTAATGGGCGATAATGAGTTATAAAGTTCTAATTGGACTATATATTTTGGAGATATTGATAGTACCCACATATTTTGGGTTCCAATACCACCCACATATTTTTTAATACATACATTTAATACTAAGTTGGCTAAAACAAACAAGCCAAGTCTCTTACCACTAAACTAACAAGCTAGTTATTCCTATAGATGTTTGTTCTCCTTGGAGACATTTACCACTCCAAATCCTCCATATCAAACACAAGAATTCTTAAACACAAAAATTTCATTTACAACTTTTGAGACAAGAAACAAAATAAATATTTTTAGATTTATTTAAATTGAATAGAAATTGATAAAAAAGTAAAGCATTTGTTAAGATATAAAAAAGAGAATGTATAATGGCGTATCATTTGATTTCATCTCAGAACTCTAGCCTTTACACATGTAAGGTAGGCCCAATATGTCTAGCCTATTAATATAGCTTCCCCTAGCTAAGACCATAAGAGGATTATCAATAATACACGTAGTGAAACAACCCTAAACACTAAAGATGACTGGAATATGAATTGCAAAGTTTACTTACATATATCTTTGTGTTTAATAAATAAAATTATTATACTACATAAGAAACCCTTGTTGCTTTGGTGAAGGAGATACTATTTTTAAAATTTTAATAATTTTTATATATTTTTAACTAAAAAGTAACATGATAAATAATTAATTACATACACTTATTGCAACCCCTAACAAGACAAGTACAATGCTTGCACATCAATCATAATTATATACAGATTTGGATCACAATCCCTTACAACAGGATAGGTGCAATGTCCAATTGCAATCTCTTATGAGACAAGTGTAACACCATGGTTTATTAGTTGCTTCCTTTGTCATCCAACACCATGGTGTAAAAATGCAACCTCATAGGGCAATGTCAAATCACTATAGCTCCACATGATTAACTATTTAAGAATTAATTACATAAATAACAATAAACTAAAAGACTTAATTGATTAGTGGTAGATCATTAAGCTCATTTTTTTGTATTTTTAATACTCAATGCACACCAACATTGTCTAATAAAGTCTTGTTGCATAGTAAAGCAACAACTCAAAACACATGAAAATTAAAGAAATAACATACTTACCCGAGGATACAAAAGCTTTTCCCACTCTAAAAAGAAAAGGAAAAAAAAAGTAAAAAACAAGCTTTCCCCCTTGGGTATTTATAGTTTTTGAACCCAAAATAGAAAATGTTTACCACCTATTGGGAGGTGCCACCTCACTACTTGACCTAGTCACTTTCTAACTAAATCTCTATTGAAATTGCATTTGGGAAAATGCAAAGGGTGAGAGGCAATACACATGGTTCTTTGCCTCCACGAAGCACCTCCCTTATTCCAAAATCATGATTTCACTTGGGGATGAAGATGAGATTGAGGTAACATATCCTAAGTACCTCTCAAAGCTTGGATGAACTGAAGACCTCAAGAAGCCATGGGACATGAACATTGCAACAATTACCAAGAAGATAGACCACCATGCTTTGAAACAAGTCTAGACTATAATTCTATATGAATATACATAACAACTCTTGTGTTTTAAGCTTACAAAGGAATACAAAATTGCCATTGGACTCCTCATCAACTATAAAAGTTGGTTTAGTTGTCACTTTCATGCATTCCAAGGACACAAATCCAAAACTAATATACTTACAAAACTGTAAGCCCATTTTTAAATTTACCATATGTGAAATGTATCCTTACACAACAAACATAACTCCAAACATAAGATAAATAGCAACTTATGAATAAGTATAGTAATATAAAACATACATATTCATAAAATAATAATGTGCACATTATAATAACAAAATTAATATGCTTATTGATGAGACGCGACCTGCATGTGCCGCGATATCACGTACGCGATATCGCGGTCTGCCGCCATATCTATAAATAAGAGGCGGCACTCCCTTCATTTCCCAATCTTGGCTAGAAGTAGCGAAGCTCTGGCAGATTGATCACTCTAGAGTTAGAATTTTTCCCATGTGCCCGCAGTAGGAGTCCTAGAGTGAACGGCTCTTTACTCGAGCAGCTTGTAACCTGAACCCAAGTTGTGTACGGCAATAAAGACGAACTTGATTGGATAACCTTGCAGTACATGGTTTTATTATTGTTTATTTACTGCTTTCCTAGTGCGCACAAGTACGACTTGATTACGAGCGTCTACAGACGTGTACGGCTAGTCAAGGAATCGGCTACTCATTGCTAGGCTAGAACGTGTGATAAGTATGACTTAGTTACGAGCACCCACGGGTGTGTACGGCTAGCTAAGGAATCGGCTGCTTATCACACTTAAGCTAAATAGGTGCCTCAGTACGACCACTTCGAGCACTTGCGTTACGTGTGGCGATCCCGGTAACGGTTAGCGTTTGGTAAGCTGCAGTTGCATAGTTCAGGGTGTGTCCGGTAGGTGGGAACGGAGGCTGACGCTAGTTAATTTACACTTAGGACATTAGTTAGAGTTAGCTTAGTTTCTCAACCCTTTCCTCCGATAGCATAGAAGATAAACCGAAAAATACCAAAAAAATCACATACCTCAGACTTGCTTAACCATACACCGTGACACTTACAAGCAAGCCTGGGAAGACAACGAACGATTAACCCCAAGTGTTTCTTGTGGTGTTAAGGCATTTAGTCTGCGGAGTTTGACCGGATCGCGTGTGCATGCTTGTATTCGTATGGTTGAGTCTAGGGGTACCTCGCCACTCATCATTGGCACCGTTGCTGGGGACTAAGTGTTTTTACGCCAATTAAACATAAGGGATATCACTCACATCGTTGTGAGCTTAAAACGAACCTTAGGGTTAATCAGTTAATAAAGAACATTAAGTAACGATGAAAATTAGCAGACCATTAGAAATGGCTTCTTCTCATGCAATCAACTCACCTAAGGACAATACAGGAGAAAGTCAGGATCATACGCATAACCGAAATCAACCATGTCCTCAACAATCCAAAGTCACATATACTCATCCCGATGAGTATGTGCCGGATTTTACCTTTGTTTTCCATCAAGATGAGCAACTGCGGTGGAGAGACATGCAAGGTAACATCGTGTTACCCCCAGATCGCTCTGCTCCCAACATGCTTTTCCGTGCCTTGGTACAGATTGGCATGCATGAGCTGTTCGCAGAATACGTTTTGGATGACCATGACACAAGGGATTATCATCCCACAAATGCCCAACGTATTCGGGACGAAAGGCAGGAGAGCCAACATTCACTATTGAAGGGCAAGGTTCCCCACGTCATTAGTGAAATAGGAGAAGAGGAACCCCTCACGATGGGTTTCTTAGAAAATGATGTTCCTCCTCCTCACTCTAGTGAAGAGGTTAGGCATCAGGGCCTTAGATCAACGATACATATTCCAGGCTCTGATCCCCGTGAGCACCAGCTGTTCACGGCAGGAACAACTACTCACACTAATGACGGACTCGTTGATCGTCACAACGATCGGGGCCGAAGCAGCCGAAGAGAAGGCAAGAAACATCACCATGGTGATGGATCCCCTTCTTCTTCTCCTTCATCTCATCATTCACCCTCTCCTTCCACATCTGGGCGCAGCCACCATGAGCATAACGCGGAGAGTAAAGGTAAAAGAGATGAAATGCCTCGACAGGAAGGTCGAGAGGAGTTAGGACAAGGGCAAGGACGTAGGGAGAATAGGGAACCACCACGTAGACATCACAGACGTCATGAAAGAGATGATCATGACGAACCCCTATTCGCAACCCGAAGTATGCTTGATATTAGAGAGGCAGTTAGGATTCCCACAAGGCATTTAAAAGACAGTAGGATCAAGCGTTTGGATATAAATAATATCCCACGTTTTGAAGGGGGATACAACGCTGATCCTCAACATCATTTACAGGCATTCCACGATGCCTGTGCCTTGCAGAACATAGACAATGAGTGGCAGAAACTCAAGTTGTTCCCAAGGACACTCACTAAAGAAGCAGAAAGCTGGTACCGGTCCTTAGAACCGGAAACCATCAGGAGGTGGAGTACGATGCTTGAATTGTTCAACAACAAATATCAAACGTACTCCAGAGTGTCTAACTTGCGTAAGCAGATCCAAGGCTGGAAACAAGGAGCTCATGAATCCTTGGATGCTGCCATGGCCCGTTACTACACATTGCTACATCGTTGCCCGGGCCATGGGTACGCTAAGCGGGATCAACTTCGCCACCTCGTGGATGGGCTACGAAATGAAACGAGAAGAACTCTTGGGACTTACGCCCAAGGGAGACTCTCCCAACTAAGAGCCCATGAAGTTGAAGTATTGTTGGAACAAGTAGCGCAAGAAGAGGGTGAGCTACGGAAAAGAGAAAGTGCGGAGGAATACAACCGTGATCCCTCCCTTCGTAAGAAGGGAGTGAAATTCTGTGATGAGGAGGATGAGTCACCACTCGAAGAGTTGGTGAACAGGAAAACTGTGCCGATCCAAAAGTTAACAACGGAGGTATCGGCTAAGGTAGACCAAATGTGGGATTCCTTAGACTCACGAATAGAAACAGTCCTGAAAATTGTAGAAGAGTCTAAGGATGAGCAAAGTAGTGATAAAAGCAAAGACAAGCGGAGAAACTTTAACCCTGCACATAACAAGGGTAAGGGAAAAATCTCTAACTCCGATGAGGCTGAAAATTCTGATTCAGACAATGACGGTGGATGTGAGGTCTGCTACTATGACCATCCTAAGGGATGTTGTCCAATTATCTCACATCTTCAGGAGTCAGGGGTGTATGCACTAAACCCAAGACTTAATCAACGGCAAACACCCCGAAGGTTACCTTATCCACAAGGTAACCCAAGGCAGTTCCACCAACCCTTAACGTATTATCCAAGTGGAACGCCTCCGCAGCCCATCGGACAACATCAGCAGTGGCAATATCCACAGTCACGGGGGATGCCACCGCCTACACAGCAATACCCTTATTGGCAGCCTGATCCTTATGGTTATTATGTGCAGCAGCCAGTTTCTCCAGGTGACTCTATGGGTCACGCAACCCCCAACCGTCACTACCACGCTCGGGAGTACTTCAGAAGGACTCCTTCTCCTCCGAGAGACATCCCACATTCCGTCCATCCTCTAACTCCACCCGCACCTCTTCCTCAAGTAGTTCCCATAACACCTCCTGCTCCAACAATGCAAGGGGAATTGCCTACCCAACCGCAGAAACGTCACGCCGCGAGATCTGTAAATATTCAGAGTGTAAATATCCAACCGGACACTAGTTCTGGCGATAACTGTACAAAAAAGAGACCCTTTTTCAGAACTAAGAGCCCAGATAAACTCTCGCAACAACAAGCGGACGGGTACATGGATAGGCCTCTAACTACTAACGCTTCGGAGCACCCTTCAGTCCAAGGGAGTGTAACGCATACGGTTATGTTAACACATACCGTAACTGACTGGATCAAGGTAGGCCACCTTCCCAGGAAACTAACTGATCCTGGGAGTCCCTTTATTTATTTGCAGATCGCTGGGAATGCACCACATCGAGCTCTTCTTGACTCAGGTTCCGGAGTCAACTTAATTTCGCGAAAGATGTATCACGCCTGGAACCTGCCCCAACTTAAGAAGAGCAACATCCAACTAGAGCTGGCAGACCAGTCCATCACTATTCCCTTGGGATTAGTGGAGGACGTTATTACCACTGTGTGTGGTTGGTCCTACCCAGCGGATTTCCTAGTGATCGATGTTAACAACAACGAAGGGGACTTCCCAATTATAATGGGAAGGGCATGGCTAAGCACAGTAGATGCATGCCTTAGGATCCGCGATCTTTCCTTGGAAATCTCCAAGATAAACATATGTGGAAAGATCGAGAAGAGGATAGTTCCATGCATCACATACAGTGATTCATCGGGTGATGACACGGAGGAAATGTCTCCATGTCACAGGTGTGCCCAGGAAACTCTGCAACAAAGATGCCTGTATGTAGCAACCACACAAGAAGTAGTAGACACCCCGTGGTTGACAGCTTCTCATAAGGGCAAACAAATATGCATGGAACGAACTGAGGCAACTCATGCCAACAACCGTGGCATAGACACATTGGAACGTGAGCGTCGCCAACTTCCACCCCTGAATCTAAGATCATCATTTGGGAGAAGTTGGGCACTGCTTAGAAATTCAAATAGGCGCTCACTACTTCGGATCTCTCCCTCACAACTCAGTCATGGGGGAGATGGCCACCTATGCTAATCATATGGGGCCCTCAGTTCTTTTTCAGTTTTTGTTTTACACATTTTTGTTTTACAACGTTTTTGTTTTTCACATTTTTGTTTTACAATTTCTTTAACTTTTCTAATTTTTGTTTTACAAATTTCTTTAACTTTTCTTGTTTTTGTTTTACAACATCGTTATATTTTTCTATCTTTTTGTGTGTGTGTGTGTGTGTGTGTGATCCATCATGTAAATTCGTCACCCAATAAGTGTTCGGGCCGATGGGATGAACTGTTTTTCATTAATTGCTAATGTTTGGTTTTTACCTTTAAGTTACATTGTTGATACTAAGGTATGTTCTTTTGATATGGCAGGCAATGAGATCACTTCATCCATCCATCCATCAAGTCTATGGTTTCCCTTGGCTTGGAAATGTACAGTTCCCTTCCAATAAGAACTTTAACGAACCAGTGACTGGGCATTTCTCAAACTAAGGAAGGACTCAAGGATTTGAAAAGGGTGTGACTTCAAGGGAACTTGGTGCTCTTGTGTTGGTCATTCACTTGGGTGCTTGGATGTTTTCTTCTTGGGTTTTCTTACCGTTCCGATGTAACCCAATAATCGGAAGCTGAGACAATAAAAATAAAGAAGTCTTTGCATGGTGTGGTCCCCACGCATAAAAACACAAAACACAAGAAAAAAAGAGAAGAAGAGAAAATAGAAAAAAAAAGAAGAAGAAAAAAACAAAAGTGAGGATTCAAAGCACACCCCTTAGACGAAATAAAATTTGGGCTGCAAGCACTGGTTATGGAACCAAAGTGTTCCCTCTAACTAAGGCCCTTCTCGCTTCCCATTCTCTCTGTTGTTTCGTCGGAATGGTGGTGGCTTCTCGAAGTTGCATCCTTGTTACCCAAGTGGATGATTTAACCAACTGCATTGATGCGAAGTCACTGGAAGTGGTTGGTTTGAGGCCAGAGTTGGAATGAGATTCGCCAAGTCACATTAATCATGTAACACACAAGGGGCTGTACACCACCTTGTTCTTGGGATTCCATTCCACTTCTCTTCTTCCCATCCTTCTCTCCATTGTTCACCTCATTGCCGGTTGTATCATTGTATATACTTTGGTTGATGCTTTGTTTTCTTTTTGGTAAATTCTTCCGGTTAAGACTTTAACTCTTGTTTCCAAAGGACATTCCCCGAGCCTACGGACTCTTTGAATGTGGGATTGTCAGGGCATTAAGGGCATGAGCCTGCTTTGGGGAGGACCCACTGACATTCCTATTTGGAACATTAGTTAATTTCTTTTCCTTAACATTTTTTGCAATTAATTAACATTTTTGTTCATTTCCATCATGACATCCACTTCACCGAAGCCATAGTTGTCCCTTTTTACCTATCTTTCCTACTCCCTTTCTTTCTCCATTCTAACGCTATCGGAGGTTCGCGATTAGTCATGGGGGTACGGGCTTGATTTTTCGATTTTTCGATTTTTATCCTAAGCCCCGGATTTTTTCGTTTTTCTTCCTAACCCCTACACCTTTGATAGCCATCATCTACATTTTCCCAGATCCATATTAGCCATACCACAACTTAGCCAAGGAACCTAAACCGAAGCAAGGTATGATTTACTTAATGATTCAATTACCCTTGTTAATATATGATTGTGTTGTGGGTACAGATGGTCATCATACAACAGCGGAATGGATCTGGAGCAAACACTTGGAGTGGAGTAGCATTGAAGCCGCTATGCAAGGAGCAGAATTGATAATGCGCTTACGGATGGACAATGGAAGACGCAATCTAGGCGTTGGTAGCAACAAGACTCTTCTCTCTTCTTCTCTTCTATTATCTCTCCTCTTTTCTCTCAGCTGTCAACTGTGGCTGGATGTCATTGTAACAAGGTGTTCACCCTTGTTGTCATGAACACCAATTTTTGTCAAGTCTTGTAATAAAGAC
>MNCI01011128.1:246-31898 GCA_015680685.1 Gnetum montanum | reverse complement strand
AAAAAAATCACATACCTCAGACTTGCTTAACCATACACCGTGACACTTACAAGCAAGCCTGGGAAGACAACGAACGATTAACCCCAAGTGTTTCTTGTGGTGTTAAGGCATTTAGTCTGCGGAGTTTGACCAGATCGTGCGTGCATGCTTGTATTCGTATGGTTGAGTGTAGGGGTACCTCGTCACTCATCACTTATAATCATAACAAATATTTTAATCTTAGACAAAACACTCGCTATTATTATTATATAATGGTACAAAAGAATGAAATTTATTCTTAAACATTATATATAAGAGCATGGGCAAGAATGTGATAGCAAAAAACTCAAACTAAATGGATATCTACAACTACATGCTATGTTCATAGATTGTATATTTATATGTGTTCAAAGGTAATAGAAATTGCGCTTACATTTCTCAAAGAGAGTAAAGAACACATGATTACATCAATGAAAATATTTCTTTGTTAAGGAGATAACTAATATTTATTCATTATGTAAATCGTAAATATTATTTGTTAAAGTTGATAAATAAGTTCATTCTCAATACTAACAAATTTTATCGTCAAATAATTATTGTTACTATAAAACACCAAGAAGGTGCTATGCAAAATAATTTTGGAAATGGCCACTTTCATTCAAAATATTTTAAAAAAAAATTAAAAAGGTTTCTAAGAGTTTTTAACTATTATTGAAATACTTAGAATTTCCAATTATTTAAATTGAATATTTTAAAGTAGTTAGACAATATTACAGAAATAGAAAATTAGCATTGACTAACACTTTTATCAAATGCATGTTGCTATAAAGAAGAACAAAAATTAATAGCTAATTAACACATGTTGAACAAAGAATTTACAATATAAACTCCTATAATATAACCTATTTTAATTATTCAACATATCCAAGACTATTACATGATTGTAACCATCTTTAAGAAATATGAAATTGGTGTTATAAAAATATTTTACAATTTTAATATCAGCGCTAATGTTGCTCCATGAGATAAACAAAAATATGTTGTAATACACATTCATATTGGTTAAAAATTATATTTATAAAGGTATAACTAAGAAGCAATTTGATTGCATCAAAAAATAAATAGCCAAAATTTGATATTGAGGAAAATTATATAATTTAGATAAGCCCAAAAATAAGTAATATTTCTCTAATTTAGTAATAATTTTTTTGTATTCTAAATAATAAAAAATGCAATATAATTAAACCATAGATATTTGATCCAATGATAGTCAAATTATTCAATAATCTTGTGATATACACTAATAAAGTTACCTAGCATATGTATTATAAAATAATATGCTAAATATGCAAAGATGTAGCTAATAATGTTCAAAGACAAACTTAATGTATACATTATTGAATATATGAAAAATGTTAAATATGTGATTATTACTAATTATTAGATATTTGTATAATATCATATAATGGTAATGAGTTTTATCCAAATATTCAATATTCAATACTAGAAATAAGATAATAGAGAATAACAACTTTTTAGTTAATGCTTAACAACTTTTTAAAATTTTTGGAACTTTAGAAACATGGGCTATCAATACATTATTCTATACTAAGATAAACCATTGAAAGGTTAGCATAGCTACTTCCTTAGTTAAGGATTCCTCTAAACATCATTTATACTTACATGATATTCAATAAGTTTCAAGAAGGATCAAATTTAGCCTAATAGAAAGCAAAATGATGCGACATTAATAAGATAGGCTATGTTGATGCATGCCTATTGGCGTATCTTTAGTGATGTATCCCCATCAATGCATGGTAGGATGCATTGACTTAGATATGTTGACACTAATGCAAGCACTACCTATATAAATGCATGCATCCTTTGCATTTATGGCACATTTTAGTCATAGTCTTAGCCAAACTCTTGCAGTTTCTTTTTCCTAAAGTTAGAATATTTTCTCTCTCAATGCTTGCAGTGTGGATCTAAGAGATTGTACAAAGTTTTATTTGAATACCCCTATACCTGAACACATTGGCATAATGGTAATAAAATTGAGATTTCCAATATCAATTCAACACTTCGACTAGTGTAACTTTACTTTTATGCACTTTACTTTAGTTGCATTTTCCATTATTACTTGTAATTAAGTAATTAATATTATTAATGTTATTAATCATAAACACATGAATATGACGACTTTGAGCATAACGTGTTAATGCTTAGTACTCCTAGCAATGGGTATTTGGTATGCCCAGTAATAGCCACTTGGTAATCTAGTAGTGTTAACACTAGTTCAGGATGTGTATGGCAAGCACAAACAATTACTCCACATTATGATAGTTAGTTACTAGATTAGCTGATTACTTAAAAAATAATTATTAAAAATTTACTGAATCATCTAGTTGTTAGGACAAAAATATCTAAAAAATAATTACAAAAATATACATCATATGCCTTAACCACACTTAACCATAGGTACCTATAACATACAAGTGTAAGTTAGGAAGACAAAAACCTTGTAACTAAATGATGCACTATTTAGGAATATTAACTACTTGGATAACTAACTTTATGGAGTTTAACTAGATTGCTAGTGAATGCTTGTGATTTGTATGGTTGGGTGTAGGGGATACTTGCTTTTTCTTTACTTTGCCAAATTCATTTTCCTTGGAAATTTCTAAGGAAAGGTCTCGAATCCCTACCTTGGCATAAATTATGCTAAGCTAATCCCTATTCATTATAATAGGGAAATCCCCCTTGAAGTTATCGACATGGATTGCTAGGAAGTCTGCAGGATAAGACCACTCATAAACAATGATCACAATGTCCTCCATTAATCCTAAGGGAATAGTAATGGACTGATGGACAAGCTCCAATCTAATGTTGCATTTCTTTAATGGAGGTAGGTTCCAGGTCTTGTACATCTCATGTGATATTAAATTCACTCTAGAACCTAAGTTTAGTAGAGCCTTGCACATATCATTCCCAATGATTTGCAAGTAGATAAGGGGACTCCTTAGATCAGCTTTTTTCCTAGGAAGGTGGCTAGCCTTAATCTAATTAGTAATTGCATGGCTCAACATGAGGGCATGCACATTAGAGGACATTTGGTTTGAAGGAGGCTTGATAGTTATTTCGAAAGTGGTGGATGCAGAGTTAGCAGCTAAAGGTATTTGTGGGAATTTGGATGGACTATTAATCCTGTAGAAAGCCCTCTTTCAACATTTAGGTTTAGGAGCATTTGGATGGCTACATGGATATAAGTTAACAGCCCTTGTTACATTTCTTTACTACAACTACTATGGAATCTCACCTTGAAGGATGCACCTTTGATTAGACTAAGGAATGCAAGCATGCATTCTAATAATTAAAGTAAAGTCTCATAGAAACTCCTATTCTATGTGCTCCACATTGGTCTAGGCCTTTCCACATCATGATGGATGCATCCAATTATGCATTTGAAGTATTGCTCACATGGTTGGATGATAAAAAATGTCTATACTATATTCATTGTGCAAGTAGAAGCATTATAGGTGCACAACTACATTATACCACCACTGAGAAGGAGCTCATGGCAGTGGTGTACTTCTTAGAAAAATTCAAGTACTATGTGCTTGGATACAAAATTTTGTATACATGAAGCACAATGCTATATATTTTCTGATGAACAAGCTAGTAGTGAGCCCTCATGTCATATGGTGGCTGGTGATTTTGCAAGAGTTTGATCTTACAATGGTAGATAGAAAGGGAACTAAGAATGTGGTCATCAATCACTTGTCTTGGTTGCAGAGGATGATGAGCCTTTATCTAATCAATGTTGAGATGAACTCCTCTTTGCTAAATCTCTTGATGTTCAAACTTCTAGGAGTACTAACTGATATGATGATTTTCTCTTCTATCTTCTAACTCAGGAGACTCCATAGGAACAGGACAATAAGAAGAAATAATAGTTTCTTCACCAAGCTAAAAACTACATGAAATCCAAGGTAACCTTTACAAGGTTTGTGGTGAAGGCTTGATGTGGTGGTGTGTGCTCGATGCTGATCAACTACGAATCCTCTAGGATGTTTATGAATATCCTTGGAGGGGCCATTATGTAGGCAAGAGGATGATCATGAAAATCTTGATGGCAGGGTACTTTTGGCTCATCATTTTAGGGATGCCCATCATTTTTCCCATTCATGTGAACATTGCCAATGAGATGGAGAAACGATAGCCTGAATGGAAGGGCCTTAGTAGTGGATCCAACTACTAAAACCTTTTGATACATGGGGCATTGACTTCATGGGATCCATCACTTCCATGTCCAATGGAAAGGCATACATCATTGTAGCTATTGAATACTACACCAAGTGGGCCAAAGCTATAATCATCATCGATTGTTCATCTTTCACTGTATCATGGTTTGTCCAAAAAATGTGGTAAATAGGTTTGGTATGCCAAGAAAACTTATTTCTGATAATGGGACTAATTTTACAATGGCTACTTTTTGAAAATTGATACAACACATGGGGATGCAACATAAACTAACAACCCCCTATCACCTCCAAGCCAACTGATGAATCGTGATTCATTAGGCTGCAATATCGGGCCCCCGATATCGGGTATGCGATATCGTAGCCCAAATAATGATATTAGATACACGATATTATGACTCCTGTGTGAGCCTATAAATACACATGTAGGCGCATGAGAGGAGTCAATTTTTGAAATACTTAGTTTTTCAGTCAGTAGATAGAAGTTAGTTCATTTTTTAGTTCCTCTCAACCCTTTCTCCCAGTGCATGCCAGCAGTGTGATGATTGTAATTGTACAACATTCTTTATTCGAGTGTGGCGTACTTGGACTCGCACATGATCAAAAATAAAGATCGAGATTACTTCATCATTGCAACATTCACTTAGTTTAAATACTTAATTTTAATTGTTATTAAACACGGAATGAATACGACTTAATCACAAGCATCTATGTGTGACTGCTTGGTATCCCAGTAGTGTAATCGGGCCATGCGCTTGGTAATCCTAGTGGTAGTCATGCACAAGGCCTAAGATGTGTATGGATGATTAAGGAACAGATGCTCATCGCATTTTGGCTAGCTTAGACTCTCTCTCCCTATCTCCTCTTAGTATAGCTCTCTCTCTCTCCCTTTTCCTCCTAGCTTAGCTAAGATTATTTTCCATCGCCTCTAGGAGTAGCATTAGTTTAGGAACACATCATACACCTCACTCTGGACTAAACCATATGTGATAAAGAAAATACTAGTCCAGGTGGGAAGATAGCGAACTGCGATCAACAAGTAACTATCTAGATACCACAACTAGCCCATCTGCGGAGTTTGACCGGATCATGTGTGAAACACTCGTATTCGTATGGTTGAGTGTAGGGGTACCTCACCACTCATCACCAACAGTTAAGTCAAAGTCACTAATAGAGAGGTAACTTGAATCCTAACACATATAATCAATAAGTATATGAAATACTAGAGAAAAAAACTTAACAATGCTCTATGGACATACCAATCAAAATGGAAACTTCCTATAGGATACTCTCCTTATGAGTTGGTGTATGGGAAGTTACCCAAACTCCTCATCCAAGTTGTGATCTATACACTTTCAACAGCTTCCAAGCTTGACCTTAACATTGACCTAGCACAACTACTACATCCCCATTCCCAAACGATGTTACTACCTAATGAAGATGGTGTCTCTTCATAACAAGCATTATTGTTATCTTAACAAGACCCAAAGGGTAGTTGTAATTGAGACTTGAAAGGGAATTTTGTAATAACATATGTGTCTCTCAAGGTAACCTTTGGGGGTTTGACCTAAGGCATTTATACTCGAGGTTAGAGGTTGTGCTAGCATGGAGTGGTGAAGTCGATACAGGAAAGTCACGAGAAGCCGAGTGAAGTAGGATTGGCCATCCCTTCTAGTCGAGTTATAAGCCTAACCATGGTGGCAGTGCTAGACTGCCTCAAAGGGATAGATTCCAAAGGAAGAAAACCCCAAGGAACACTCTTTGAGCATGATTCAGATATGCTATTTCATATCAATAAAGCATTATTTTCTTTCTCTTTTTGCATTTTTCCTATTATTTCCTTTATACATAATGTCTAATATCACATATATTTCGCATTTGATATATTTTCTTCATACATATAATGTCAAATATATTCTATATTTAAAGTTTTCCATGACATTTGGGGATGGGATGTCACAATTGGTATTAGAGAAAACCACGATCCAAGGGCCATTTAGAACCATGGGCCAACTACAACATGAACTTGATGATGAATCTTGAAACCACAACACAAGGAAAGCCATTAATCATCATCAAATGTACCATATGTTTGTGATATTTGATCACATATCATCAAGATTCATTAATTACAAGAGATGTTAGTAAGACAATGATACACTGATCCAGGTAACTCTTAGCCATCTTAATACTATAGTTATTAATTGATTAGGATGATTGTTAAATTTCCTTTTAGAAAGTTAGTAACCATGACCTGAATTGCTCTTATTTTTCACTATCCAAGTAATCTAGAAGATTCCAAGTTATCATGTCAACCTAGAAATGTTAATTCAACAAAATAGGCTAGTTTGGTCTTTTAATTTTTGAAAAAATCAATTTCATTTTTGAACCCTAAAACTATGTCCAATGCGTAGTACTTGTCAAGATGATTCCAACGGTACAAATTTCGTCTCAATCAAACTTACAGTTTGGGAGATATTGATGTTAAAAATATCTTATTATATGTGCATTAAAATAATATTAAATTATTATTATTATTAAAAAAATTATCAAATTTTAGGGTTGGAAATAAACTCGGAATTGCCAATTACCCATATTGAACCCTTAGCCGAACCACCACATCAACTGTCGAGGCAAGGTGAAATAAAATAATAATAAAACTTTAATTAAAAAAGAGATACATATATATATATATATATATATAAAATATTAATAAAAAATATAAAAACTAAAAAATAAAAAACACCCTTTGGTAGGGCCACGACCAACCTTGCTGCCAATTTTAGCCAACGATAGTTAAGGGCTAGCCCTAAGAGCCTACCAAGGATGACCATGCACTGCACATCTCTTGTTGGTGCCTAGTCCACATGTTGATTTGTAGCCTCGCACTGTCACGCCAGCACCATCAGTTGCTTACCACCACCACTCTACCATCAATTGTGTTGTCATTGTCACCAATCCTCTACGCCCATCATCTACTGTGCTTACTGCCTATCGTTGCATCACCCTGCAATTACAACTGCAATTTCCACACTTGAAACCTATGTCATTTTCCTGCCTACTTTTTTCATCATAGAAATCCTTGTAGCATTTTTTGTAGTTGTCATTGGTTATGCCATTACTGCCTATTGATGTCATGGATCATTGCCTCCCAAGCCCCGATAAACCACCTCTCATGCCACCAAAAATCACCTCCCATGCCATCGAAAACTACCTCTAGCATTGTCAAAAATTACCTCTAGCACCATCAAAAACTACCTCTAGCACCATCAAAAATTTCCTTTAGCACCATCGAAAACTACATCTTGCACCACCAAAAATTACCTTTTCGAACACCACCAAAGATCACCTCTCCGCCACACAAACCTTGAGATGGGCCGTGTGGACCCTGAAACGATTGTCACCTATGTAATGAAATTTTTCCATCGACAGATGGAAAATTTGAATTTTCTGACAAGTGATAGGAATTTCAACATTCTTGTTAGTTGGAAATTTTTTTAAATTTTTTGTCATTAATTGTTACTTTAAATTAAGAATGTGCATAAATGTTTTTAAAAATTCAAATTGGTGCCTTGGTAACAAAGGGGATAAAAATTTCATAACTAAGTGCACTTGCTTTGGAGTAGAATTAGGATGGGTGACCTCTTGGGAAATCTTATTTTTCATGCCAAAAGTCTGAGACTCCAAAAGCCATAAATTTTGATTTCAAAAGCCTTTTTCAATAAACAAAAAATCGTTTCCTATAGATTTCAACCTTCTGGATCCAATGGTGGAGTTAGATTCATCCTAAGGAACCCTAAAAATTAGTTTTTACTCCTTGCCTAATATAGTGCCTTGAGATCCTCAAAAGTTTAATTTTGGCATCACTCAAGCATACGATGTCCATTTTCAACATATGAATAGTCATTTCCAACATTTTCATCCTTCTAAACTCAATGATGAGGTTAGATTTATCATCCAAGCATCCAATAATTCGATGATATCATAAATTCAACCATGTGAGCTTTAATATTTAGTGCATGACCCTTACAGATAGTTTTAAGATTACTATGGTGTGTCATTAATTACACTACTAGAGTCAGTGTTGTTAAGGGGGGTAGAAAGGCCACTAAGAATTAGATAATATAGTTACATATTACTAAAATTATATGATGTCATTAAATATTACTAAAAATAGATAATGTAGTTTTTCAGCTGATGTAGTTGATCATCAATCAATGTATTAGTTAATGAACGGTTGATGTGTTGGAAAATTTGATGACGAAATAGAACAATCTTCAATTTTCAAGAAAAAGGTATATTAATCCATCCTGCAATCGAAACATATTGAAAAACAACATGGAGACTCAAAATCTCATTTTGACAAGGAGTATGATACTCATGAAGAGAAATGATTTAGAAGAGAATCCAAGAATGAGAATGAAATTTGCAACATACAATGTGCTTGCAAGATCTTTAGCAAGTGAGAAACAATATTTGTTATGTGAATCATGGGCCTTGGATTGGCATGAATATTGATACCCATGCATCTTAGCAGAGTTAAAAGATTTGGATGCTAATGTCTTGTGCTTATGAGAAGTCTTACCGTGGGACTTTCTATATCAATTCCAACTAGACTTGCGAAAGATGGGATACAGAGGTATCTATAAGCAAAAAGGTTCTTATGGAAGTTCTTCTTTTAAGCCATATAGATTAGCATATTGCAGAAATTACAACATGGATGGTTGTGTGATATTTTATAAAGAAGATAAGTTTGAATTGATGCAAAGATTTGAATGGAGTTTAGAAAATATGCTTTTTGAAATTCTAGATCTTCAAGCAATAGGAAAGAAAGAATAGTTAAGATTTTGGAAAAGTCACATAGCCTTGGTAGTGATTCTAAAAGTTCATCTATCAGGAAGATGTGTATGCATGGTTAACACACATTTGATTGCCAAACCAATATGTTCAGATATGAGACTATGTCAAGGAGCATATTTGATTAAGTAAATAGAAGAAAGTTTGAAGAATAAGTTATTACTAAGTTATACTGATCTAGTTCCATTTATTCTTTATGGAGACTTCAATGCAAAAGTTGGAAGTAGCATTTATCAATTCTTAAAATATGGATCTGTAAAGAAATATTTGGAAGATGAACCTCAATTGAAGAAGATGTTATTCCATCAATTCAGCATGCAATTCCATTAACTAGTGCATATTCTGCATATTCATCAAGAATCATAGTTTACAAATTACTTTGCAATGATTAATGAGGATGGATCAACAACATTCTTCATTGAGACTCTAGATTATATTTGGTACGATGCATGATTCTTTCAAGTTACCAAGTTACTAGAGTTGACTTCTAAAGAAGAAGTTGAGAGGAATCAAGATCAAGCCTTGCCATCTTGAACAAGACCATCTGATCCCATACCACGTTTTATGGTAGAATTATAATTACTCACATCAGTTCATAAGGTTGATCAAGACCAAGAAGTATCTCATTCTTACTTTTATTTGATTAATCTTATTATTTTATTCATTATTTAATTTATATTTCATTCAGATAGGTAAAATATCTATGATAATAAAAACTGGGGATAAAGAATTTTCCCTACCTTCACTTGGGTAACCAAATCCAAGTTACACTTTGTGTGACCCTAGTTAGGATTGGTGATTAGTGGTTGATAAATCTTTAATTCACCTTTTGTCATTATCTTAGACAATGAAGTAAGTATCAAGAAAGTAATATTTAATTTTACATATAATTTTTCTCACATATATTTTGTTTATAGAATAAGCAAGAAACAACTTCAAGTTCAAAGGAGAAATTAAATTATTGGAGCACAAAATCATGAAAGAAAGCATTGGAGCTGGAAAAAAATAGAGAACCTGAACTTATTTGAGGACGAACGAAACCTAAGGGGGGTAGATTATCACATTCCCATTCCCAAATGATGTTATTGCCTAATGAAGATGATGTCTCTTCATAACAAGTGTTATTGTTATCTTAACAAGACCTAAAAGGGTAGTTGTAATTGAGACCCTAAAGGACATGTTGTAATAAAAGTTGTGTCTCTTAAGGTAACCTTTGGGGGTTTGACCTAAGGCATTTATACTCAGGGTTAGAGGTCGTGCCAGCATGAAGTGGCAGAGCTAGTATAGGCAAGTCTCACGGGAAGCTAGGTGAAGTGGGAAAGGAAGTGGACTGACCATCCCTTCTAGCTAGGTTATAGGCCTAACCATGGTTGCAGTGCTAGATTCCCTCTAAGGGATAGATTTTTTCATTTTCTTGACTATTTTATCAATTATTTTATATATTTTTTCTTTTTCTTTTATCTTTTATCTTCCCTTTCAATATTTTAACTTGTTTCATAAAAAATCTTTCTTTTATTCCACTACTGTTGTTAATACAAGAAGTTAAAGAATGTGATTATGAATGTAATGATTAATTTGCTCATGAACTAATTTTTTGTCTTTCAATTATGATGTCTATTGACAAGTTGTTAGTTTTCTCATGATAACAGGTAAGGGGACCATGACATTCATCCATTCCACCCATTCTACAGAGGCTCTATGTCTTGAGAATAGGAGGTCCTTCTAATTGAAACTAAAAGTGACTAATGATTTGGCTATTTAATAGAGTTAGAATCAACTAAGGAGGAATGAGAAAGGATGTGACTTCAAGAAAACTTGTCATATTCTTTTCCCAATATGTTTTTCAAGTTTTATTATTCTTGTCCATTGGTCTCTCACCACAATTATTATTGACCATTAAAGGAAGCTTGTCTTTGCATGGTGTGGTTCTTGTGATAGAAAAAAAGTTACAAAACACATACACAAGAATTCAAAGAACACCTCTTAGACATAATAATGGGCTAAAAGTATTGGTTATTTGGCTAGAAAGATATGTTACCCATGCTTGAAGGCACCCCTCTAACTAAGGCCCTTTCTATCTTCCTTTTTCTCTTTTACTTTTCTTTTGGAGTGGTGCTTATCATTTGGGAATTCTCATGAACTCTTGCTAGTCAAAGGGCTAGGATATGATAATGTGAAGTCACTAATAATGGATGGACTTGGTCTAAACTAAGGATGGGCTAGTATCAAATCATCCTAATCACCAACTTCGAAAGGATCTCATGTGACCTTGATGTAGATCACATACCCACCATTTTCTCTCTCTACTATCATGCTCCAACCATCACATACCATCCCACTACCTCATATCATAGTTACCTGACCCCTTTGTTTTAAGGATTCCATACTCCTATGACATTTACTCCATTAGGTATGATTTTTAACTTGAAATGACCATTAATCATCCTTGGTGCTTACGGACTTCTTGGGATGAGGGCATGTAAGGGCATCATGAGCATAGTCCTACTTTGGGGAGGATCTACTTGCATTCCCTTTGACCTCTCTTGAGTTAAACTTCCTATCCATCAGTCAAGTTTGTGATCAATCTCCTCCCATTGCATTCCAACATCCACATTTGCTTACTTTTGGCCTATTGAATTCATCCAAACCTACTCAAACTCCTTTTCCCAAGTTAACATTATCCTCTTCCATGTTATTGCCATCATTTGGTGTTTTTATAGTTTCCATTGGGCTCTCATTTCATCCTTGAACTCATGAAAAATTCTTCTTTTCTCTTATGTGTAAAATTATTAAGAACAACTACATTGATGTAGCATCGTTGATGTAGTGGATGAGTCGACGTAGCCCCATTAATGTAGCATAAAAATGTATAAATATGCACAATCCTTAGCCATTTTTGCATCATTTTTCATAGAAGAAAGGGGAGTTTTTGCCATTTTCAAAGCCCACAAGCCTTCCAAACATCATAACTTTTAAACTGTTAACATGATTTAGCCCATTTTTCCTTCCTCATGCTACTGAAGGTAAGCTTTATGTCATGGGGGCATAGACCTTTGTTCAATTGATTAAAATCGTACTAAAATAAACTATCATAAAGGGTTAAGACCATCACATAAACTACGATAGCTAACAAATAAAATAATATTAAAATAATCCAACTAGCTAAGATCATAAACAAGCCCAAACTTAACATGATCTAATGAGAAAGATATCACAATAACTAAGGATTATGCAGTAATAATATAATCATGGATTATGTTTGTGATCACAAATGACATCGAAACGAGGATTGCATGCAAGAGGACCCTCCCAGCCTAGGGAGAAGTGACTGAGAAGAGGAAGGGGCTAGTAGCAGTAACCACAATAGTCTTAAGAACAAGCATTTGAAGTAATCCATTCCGCTAGATCCCTTTGGAGGAGCTTGAAGTGAAATTTGTTCACCAGATTCCTACTTCTAAAATGGACCAGTCTAGGCAAGATGAAGTTCTTAGGTTAAGGCCTAGCCTAGAGGTCACTTTGACTGAGGCTTGCCTAGAAAGGATAAGGACTAAAGTGGTCCAAAGTTCAATTTTTTAGAAGTTGAACTTTGGAACCTTATTAGAACTAACACCAAAGGATGTCCGCATACAACTCTAAGGGTCTTCCATGTGACCCATTCTCTTCAACAGTAGACAATGGTACATGGGGGAGACATACTTATTTTGGAACAACTGACAAGGAGATGCATTAGTTAAAATCAAGGACATCATCATCTTCTACTCGATTGAAGATATTATTAAGGCCCTTGGGTTGCCAAATACTAGGACCAACTTGGATGAAATCTTAAACAGAAAAATCTGGAGGCTAAGAAAGAATGGGTCTAGGGATGCTATGGAGTGGACTGCAAGGAGTACAATGCCATCACAAAGGCAGAGCATTCATATTTCAAGATTGCAACCTACCACTTAAATCCAATGATGCAGCCCAACAAGGTGATAGTCTTATCTATGTAAGCATGTGCTACTCTAAGTGGGAAATTCCTAGTCAACCTTCCTTAACTTATTTATTTGGAAATTGAAAAGAAGTTTAAAGAAAATGAGAAGGGAAGGAAGACACTCTCCTTTCCATGCCTAATTCACAAACTATACAAAAGAGGAGGAATAGCTCGCTATTCTAATGATATGGTCCACCATGCTTCTATCACATCCTAGTAGGAGAGGATGAAAGGTAAGGTAGCAACCAAGTTGCAATAAGAGGAGTAGCTACCACCACCACTTGTAGCTCTAGAATTTAGACCTCAGGCATGTGTAGCTGTTGAATGATTAAAAAAATTTGAGAGTAGCAATAGAGCTCTACAGGTGGTGAAGAATCATCTATCTATCATTTAACCATGAGCCACCTAAATGAGGTTGTAAGGACTATCATTTGGCTAGACAATGAGATTGTCTTACTATTCTCCACACAAAGAAACCAAGAACTTGCTAGGTCCAATCTAAGTGCTTGAGAGGTCAAATTTTCTATTCAAGGACAAAAATTTTCTAAAATTTTAGGAAATGCTATGGTCTTTTTTGTTATGTTGGAGGAAGGTGAGGGGTCAATTTTCCTGATCATGTAACACAAAGGCTAGGAGAGAGTGGTGGAGGTAATGGCTAATAGGGTGGCTAAAGCCCTAAATGATCCTGCAGCATCAATGGTTGACATTTCCACCATGGCAAACATTTGTGTGTCTGTAGGAGCAAGGAGTGATTAGATAAGCACTGCCCAACATGAGGAAGTGTTGGAACTTGGCAACCATTTTTGAAGATCTTTGATCTTCTAGATAATATTCTTGCAAGTCAGTCATAGCTACTCAAGATAAGGGGCAAACTATTAATTAGCAACACATAGTTGAAGGAGGCCACCATTGTTAATTAGTCGTTGATCACTAAAGTTGCAAAGTTATGGGCCTATCTCTTTGATCTTGCAATTCTCAAGCCCAAGCTTACTAGGGATGAAACTTTCTAATAGCTTTACTTAAGACTCCAATATGCCAAGAATGTGAAGGAGGCCATGATCTTCAATGCATCATTGTTAGAAGCTATGACCTTCAACACTGACAAGGATCTATCATAAGTTTAAAGAGAGAACTTGGCTCTCACTACGGATAATTATTTCTTGTGCAACACTAAGGAAAAAAAAAGGACCAAATGATGGAAATAATACATTAGTAGCAGGAGGACCTCACCAATGTGAATTTGGATTTAAAGAGGTTGGTAGTAGAAAATTGAAATTTCTCAATGGAGGAAGTTTATGCCCTTTATTAGAACACTACCATTGATTTGGTCGCTTGGAACAACTAATCTCTAAAATTTGAGCAATTGAAAAATCATTATAGGGACTAGGTTGGGCTCCTCAAAGAGGTCAATGAAAAAGAAATTCAATTTGTGAAGGCAAAAATGAATGAGGGTCTCTAGCAATTCCAATCAAGAGGAGATGTATGGTAGCCCATCTTTGATGGACTGAATGCATTCAATAAGATTGAAATCTACCTAAAGAAGTTGTAAATTGAAGAGATGACTAAGTACATGGAGCCAATTAACCTCCATTATGTAAAATTTATGATGTTGATAGTAGGGAGGCCAAGTTTAGAGTTCTTACCTCCTCTATGAGGTAGAATTTAATATCCACAAGGAGACAAAACAAAATTTGAAGACAACCAATGTGGAGCTTGAAGTTCTTAAGATTAGATTCACTAACCAATGATTTTTTTTTGAAAACTTAGCTAGAAGAATGAATAACTACCAGGAGTTGCATATCCTAGTAAAGATGATCAACATCGAATGAAAACAATTCATAGCTTGGTTTGTCATTGCGAAGGAAATGTTTCCTTCCATGCTATATGTATGGAACATCCTTGCATCGATCCACATTAGTGAAGTCATGCAAATTGCATATGACCCATAAAGCAAAGAGAAGAAAATAAAGACACTTCTAGATGCCTTCAAACTTCCAACAAAAGTAGCGACAGTAGTAGGCCAACCTCAACCTCCACTAGAATTAGGATGTGACAAGGGACCATCAACAATACAAGATCCTCAACCTCTAGGCACTGTTTGAAACTTCATCATGTCCTTAGCAATCCTATAGACACCTACTAAAATTTTTGTAAAGTGTCCAATTTTGTTGTAATGGACACTAGTTTTTGTAATCCTCTATGATCTGGCACTCAGAGTTAGTTAAGAATCATTTAGTCTATCTTTTAGTTAATAAATTCCATAACTCCCAATTTAGTAAGAAACTCAATCCTAATTTTGTTCACATGAGGATGAGTTTTCAATCATTCGTGGGGGTATGATGGAACATTAATAAGATAGGATACATTGATGCATATATTGCCTATATAAATGTGTGCATCCCTTGCATTTATGACATGTTTCAATCATAGTCTTGGTCCAAATCTTGTACTTTAGTTTTCCTAGAGCTAGAATGTTTTCCCTTCGAGTGTCCACAGTGTGGATCTAAGAGATTGTACAAAGTTTTATTCAAATGCCCTTGTACCTGAACACATTATCATGATGACAATAAAATCAAGATTTCCCATATTCATTGCAGCACTTAAACTAGCTTAACTTTACTTTTATGCACTTTACTTTACTTGCATTTTTCATTACTACCCATAATTAAGTAATTAATATTATTAATGTTATTAATCATAAACACATGAGTATGACCACTTTAAGCATAATTTGTAAATGCTTAATAATCCTAGCAGTGGGTATTTGCTACACCCAATAATAGCCACTTAGTAACCTAGTAGCATTAACATTAGTTTGGGAAGTGTATGGCAAGTGGGAATAGTTACTTCATGTTAGGATAGTTAGTTACTAGATTAGCTTATTAGTTAGCAAATTAATTATTAAAATTTTATTCAATCATCTAGTTGTTAGGATAAAAATATCCAAAAAATAATTACAAAAATATACACCATGGGCCTTAATTACACTCAACCATACATACTAATAACACACAAGTGTGAGTTAGGAAGATAATGACCTTGCAACTACATGATTCACTATTTAGGAATATTGGCCCCTTGGATAACTAAGTATACAAAGTTTGACTAAATCATTAGTGAACACTTGTGATTGGTATGATTGGACATAGGGGATACCTATCACTCATCACAAATATAACTAAAGTTTAATTATATCTATATAAATATGATGGATCTTTCAAATACCTTAACTTGTAAAAAATACATCAACAATAAAAAATCCCAAGTAAAAAAAGTTTTGTTCAAAATATATTTAAGTAGTTTAAATAGACAACTATAAAAGAAAAGTATTCTAGATTTCATAAAGTAAATGATGAGTAGCAAGATACCCCCTACGCCCAACCATATGAATCATAAGCATTCATGTGCAATTCGGTTAAATTCTGCAGATTATAATTACTAAGTACACTAGAGCTAAATGGTGTGTGCATGTTGCTCGTTTGTTTTCTTCCCAGTCCCACTTGTGAAATGCAATTGTATGGTTAAGTGTGACTGAGGCATATGATTTTTATTATTTTGTATTTTTATGGAATTACTCACCTAGAACAAGAATAAGAGTGATTAATTGCTAAGTAAACTATAGTCTAATCTAGCCTAACACAAGTAACCGTTCCCACTTCTTGGACACATCCTAAACTTCATACGACCACTATTGGGTTGTCAAACGCTAATTGTTTTTGAGCTACCAAGTGTCACACGTATGCTTGAAGGGGGTCATGCTTGTGAATCTTAATAAGTTTCTTGATTAATCAAAATTAATTACTTCATAAATAACATTAATATAAATTGCATGAAATATAAATGCATAAGAAAGAAAATATCAACTACTATAAGGAATGGATCAAATAGCTCGTCTTTATTGCCAACATAATGGTGTGCCTAGGTACATCATTAGACCTCCTGTTGCGGGCATTTGAAAAATATTCTAACTTTCAAATGGAAAAACTACAAGAGTGTCACTACTTGACTGCTAAAAACTTACTCCCAATTGTGCAGCTAGGTGCTATATTTATAGACCCAAGATTAACCCTTTGATATCGAATCCATCTTGGGCCACGATATCGCATACTCGATATTGTGTACCTGATATCACAGCCACCTTGATATCGGAGCATTGAAAAACATGATTTATCATACCCCCACTATTGAATGAAAACTCATCCTCGAGTATAGAAGAAGAGGAACAAGTCCTTTACAAAATATCATAGGGGGTGTGGACTTATTTGACTGACATGCAGAGTGACATAGAGAAAACAGATAAATACAAAAGTGCCTGAGCATACAATATTACAATGGTGTACAACATTGGGTGTTCATGAAAATAGGAAAGAATACCAATGGATCTAAAGGACATCCAAGCTCTCTTGGCAACAGAAGAATGAGGGAGAGGTAGAATAGATCCAACGGTCAGGAACAATCTCTTGCGAGTGATATGGTTGCATCCTCCTTGACGACGATAGTCCCGCTTCCAGTCCACGCTTCCCACTATAATCACAACAAAACCAAGGATTAGTATTTATAGTGCAATAGATAATGGTTGAGTACTTTGTCTCGTTGGTGATTTTATCTAGCTAGGTTTTGATTGTCATAGATTGACTGCTTGATGTTGTTAGTGGAAAGACTAATGAATGGGTTAAATAAGAGAAGAAATCCATACAATTTAGAAAAAGCTTAACACAAGGAATATTGTAAAGAGGGTATTCACAACAATAAAAAAAAGTTCATTACAAATAGTTGTGAATGTACATATAATTGGATGATATGGATGGGGTAAATAAAAAGAATTTGATTGTAACAATGTCTAAGGGTAAAGAACTTAACTTAACCAAACTAATAGATATGCAAGTGGGTCCTCCCCAAAGTAGGCATAGGCCTTTTATGCCCTATGGATGATTAATGGTTATGGAAAGTTAAGTACAAAAACCCAAAAGTAACTGATTAAGAAACTTGACACATCAAACTAGAACATTGAATCAAAACATGAAACTAGCAATGAGGTGAGGCATGAAAAGCATAGATGGATGATAAAGAGAGTGGAATGGAGTTCCTAATTATGGTCACGTGAAGTCCCTCATGGAGTTTGTGATTAATTAACTTGGTAGGATCCTTCCTCAGTCTAGATCAAAACCAACCACTTTCAATGACTTCGCATCAACATTCTAAGGCAAGTCCATCCCCTGAGACATAAGAATGCTCCCACAAAACAACCACCATTCCAAATTGGAGTGAAGATAGGAAGTGAGAATAGGCCTTAGTTAGAGGAGACAAGACAAGTCTCATAACCAATGCTTGTAATCCTTTTATTTGGTCTAAGGGGTGTGCTTTGAATTTCCATGTTTTTTTAAATGGAAACCATACCATGCAAACACCCATGCATTTTTTGCATTTATTTTGTCCAAGGAGTGTGCTTTGAATCCTCATCTTTTTTTTTGTGATGAGGACCACACCATGCAAGGACTTATTTGACTTCCTATTATGAAATGACGCAGAATGGTGAGAAGCTTACGAGAACACTCTTGCACACAAGAAAATAGAAAAACACAAAGGATACCACATCCCTTTGAAGTGACACCTTGTCCAAACCTTTGATTCCTTCTTGATTCTAGAAACTACACAAGTCACCAATTTATTAAAGTTATATTAATGAAGAAGAGACTGCACGCTTCCAAAATAAGGAAAACCATAGAGTATGTGGATGGGTGGATGATGTGGACTCACTGCTTGTTACATGAAAAGAAACCATGTTCCAGTTGTCAGTAATAACATTCAAAGTCAGAAACCAAACATCAACAACCAAATTACAAATAAAGCATATCACCATCAAGTAGTGCATTACCATTGTACCTACCACCTTATTATCAGAAAAAGTAGGGAAACACATCAAAAATAAGTAAACATAACCATAAAAGAAAGTAAAAGAGTAGACAATAGATATTGAATATATTAACATTGGTGTAAAACAAAAACTAAGAAAAGACCAATAACCTTAGAAATACAAATATGTAAAATAAAGATGTAAAACAAAGAAGATGAAAACAAAAAGTTGTAAAATCAAAAATGTGTAAAACAAAAAGGTCAAAAACTAAGGAGTTTCCTAAGGTATTAGTATGGTGGCCATCTCCCCCATGACTAAGTTGAAAGGGAGAGATCCAAAAGATTGAGTGTGGTTGTCCATTTGACAAGGTGTTTGTTGCATTGGTTGGCTTAGGCTCATGGAAAGGTTTTATTTGTTGAATGTTGACTAGTTGTTTCTTGTCTGGGATGTCAGGTTTATAGATGATCATGGCCCCAAATGGAAAATTCTCATCAATGATGTAAGGTCCTTCCCAAAATGTTTGAAATTTGATTTGTTGGGGTACATGTGTAGGATTCCAATAGAGAACCTTGTCTCTTGGTTGAAACTTGACTTTTCTTATTTGAGGTCATGAAGTTTCTTGATGAATGCCTTATGTGTTTCGTTGAATGATAGGGCCATTAACTGATCTTCGTCTAGCAAGTTAAGGTTCATCAATCATTCCTTTTGTGCTAGACTTAGATTTAGGTCAAGGTCATAGGCTGTAGAGAGTGTACGGAGCTCGGATTAGATGGGCAATGTTGGTAGTTTTCCATACATAAGCTCATAGGGAGAATAACCTGTGGGAAGCTTCCATGTGGAGCGATAGGCCCAAAGGGCATCATTTAATTTAGTGTTCCAATCCCTTTGGTATTTGCTAATGGTATGTGTTAGGATTTTTGTAATCTCTCGATTAGTGAACTCAACTTGACCATTGGCTTGGGGGGTGATATGGTGTTGTGAATTTATGTTCAACCCCCAAGCATTGCATGAGCTTCTGAAAAGTGGCACCTGTAAAATGAGTTCCATTATTAAAAATTAATGCATGAGGTACATCAAACCTATTTATGATGTTTTTTTGTACAAATTGAGCAATAGTGGTGGATGTACAGTCGATGACGGCTGTTGCTTCTACCCACTTGGTATAATAGTTAACTGCAGTTATTATATATGCCTTTGCATTTGATAAAGGTGAAATAAGACCCATAAAGTCAATGCCCCAAATGTTGAATGGTTTGAGAGGTTGTATCCATTGTTGTGGCCCCTCCATTTGAGCTATCATTCCACCATCCCTTTGGCAACGATCACAAGCATAGATGAATTGATGTGCATTCCTGAAGATTGTTGGCTAGTAATACCCTACCATGAGGAATTTTATGGTCATGTGTCTCCTAGCATAACGGCCTCCACAAGGACCTTCGTGAGCATCCTAGAGAACATGCAGTTGATTTGTATCAGGGACACACCAACGTACCAAGCCATCAAGAAAAACCTTGTAGAGGTTTTCATTAATCTCGATGAAATATTTGAGTCAGTGAAGAAACTATTGTTTCTTTTTAGTGTCCATCCCTTGTAGTAGTTCTTGCTTGAGCAGATAAGTGAGGATAGTGTCATACCATTTTGGTTCATTGGAGATTTGTGCATTAATAGCACCTGCAAGGAGAGATTCATCAGGGAATTGACCAGATAAAGGCCTCTCTTTCTTCTTGGCATCCCATCTTAGTCATGATAAGTGATTCATGACCAAATTCTTCACACCTTTACAATCTATCATCATGAGATCAAATTCCTACAAAATCATGAGCCATCGTATGACATGGGTGCTCACCATTGATTTGTCCATTAGAAATTTGATGGCACTATGATCTATGTGCACAAACACTTTATAGCCAACACATAGTACCTAAACTTCTCTAAAGCAAACACCACTGCGATCAACTCCTTTTCTGTGGTGGTGTAGTTTAGTTGTGCACCTGCAATGCTCTAGCTTGCACAATGAATGTAATATGAACATTTTTTATTATCCATCTATGTAAGCACTACCCCCAAAGCATAATTTGATGCATCAGTGATCACATGAAATGGTCTAGAATAATCTAGTGCTTGAAGAATGGGAGTTTCAACAAGCTTTTGCTTCAATTGTTGAAATGCTGATTCACATGTAGGGGTCCAGATGAACGATGCATCCTTTTTTATCAATTCTACCAATGGCTTGGTGATTTTGGAAAAATTCTCGATGAATCACTGGTAATAGCCAATATGACCAATGAATGACCTAACTTCTTTGACTGTTTCAGGTTGACAAGTTATTCCTTGGATGTCCCTTATTTTTTCAAGGTCCACCTCGATTCCTAATTTTGAGATGTGATGCCCCAAAAATGTGCTTTCTTGGACCATAAGATGGCTCTTTTGCCAATTGAGCCAAAGGTTTGTTTTGACACATCTCTTCAACACTTGCTCAAGACGGTCTAGGGCTTGCTCGAACGTAGCTTCATAAGTAGAAAAATCATCCATAAAGACTTCTACCTCGCTACTAATCTATTGTTGAAAAATGCTAAGAACTAATCATTGAAATGTGGCTGGGGCATTACATAGACCAAATGACATTTGTCGATAAGAAAAACTCCACAAAGGACTTGTGAAAGTTGTCTTTGCTTGGTCCTTTGGTGAAATCCAGATTTGGTTATAGCCACTATAACCTTCAAGAAAGCTATAATAACAATGCCTAGAAATCATGTGTAGAACTTAGTCGACGAAAGGCAACGGAAAATGATTTTTGAAAGTTGCCATGTTGAGTAGCCGAAAATCAATGCACACTTGTCATTTGCCTCCTTTCTTTGGTATAATCATGAGTGGGCTGACCCACTCACTATCTACGATAGGGTAGATGAATCCCACCTTGAGGAGTTGTTCAATCTCCTCTTTGACAATCTACTTTAATTTGGGATTCAAACATCACTGCAGCTATCATTTTGACTTAGTGATGAGGTCAGTGTATATCTGGTGCTAACATGTTCTTGGATCTATCCCTGTGAGTTTCAAATATGACCAATCAAAGGCTACTAACCACTTTGCTACAAATTTTATCAACTTTTTCTTCTGTTCTGTAGCAAGCTTGCCATTATGATAACCGGCCTTCCATTTTTCAAAAATACATACTTCATTCCAACTGGTAGTGTCTTTAATTCAAGGGGCTCTTATTTAAAATTGTCAGGAATTTCCAGCTCACTCTAATTGACATCATCATTTGCTCCTTCAGAGAACTGGTGGTGAACTTGCTCAAGTTCATCCATACTTGCAACGTACTTGTACATTAGGCCCTCAGTTAGTTCCATGCATAATGTACTACTGCTAGTATTAGCTGTTAGCCACTGGGTGCCCTCTTGTTTTATGGCTACTGCTTACAGACATCTCTAGATATTAGCTTCTAGTGCACATTGCTTGCATGTAGAGATAGATGTTTACTTTACTGACTATAACTTCTACACACAATGGCACCCTGAATCACTATATGCAACACATGGAACTCTCTTCTTCTTGATCTCTCCAAATTCATTTTCTTTTGATATCTCTAAGGAAAGATCTTTAATGCCCATTTTGGCATCAACAGTGCTTAGCCACATCCTTCCCATAATAATTGAAAACTCCCCCTTCCAGTTCTCCACATTGATTACTAGGAAATTAGTGGGATATGACCACCCACAAACGGTGATGACGATGTTTTCAACTAGTCCCAATGGAATAGTGATGGACTAGTTTACCAGTTCTAGCCAAATGTTGCTCTTCTTCAAAGGAGGAAGGTTCCACATTGTGTACTTCTCATACGAGATTAGATTAACATTGGAACTAGAGTCAAGAAGAGCTTTACAAGGCTCATTCCCAAAAATTTGCAAGTAAACTAGGGGACTCTTGGGATTAGCTAATTTTCTAGGTAGGTTACTAGCTCGAATCCAATTAGACATAGCATGTGTCAGCATTATAGTATGGATTCAAGAAGGATTTTGGTTTGAAGGGGACTCAGATAGAGAGGAAGCAGAGGAAGTTGGAGGAGTAGGGTTACCAACCACTAATGTATTTGAGGGCTTTGGTGGACTGTGAGGCCAAAAGAAGGATCTTTTCTTTGTTTGTGGTTCTGACCCACTGGATGGGTTAACTGATTGCAGGTTAACTACCCTCGTAGTGTTCCTTTGCTGTGGTTGTGTAGGAAATTCACCCTACATGAACGGAGTAGGTGCTAGTTGTGCAGGAGGTGGAGGAGTAGGTGTAGGGATAGGAGGTACATGAGGGTAGTATGTGGTATCCCTCCTTGGATAGGGTGATTGGTATGTTTTAGGAGGATAGTGGTGAGGTTGGTAAGCAGCAACATGACTAGAGGAGTCTCTCAAAGATGAAGGTTGCTGAACATAGTAATCGTAGAGATATGGTTGTTGGTAAGGGTATTGCTATCTTGGAGGTGGCAATGCCCATGATTGTGATTGTTGCCACTATTAGTACAATTCATAGGGTTGTGGAGGAGTTCTAGTTGGATAGTATTGCTGTGGTTGGTGGAATTGTCGAGGATTGCCTTGTGGATAAGGCAATCTTTTGGGTGTTTGCCTTTGTGCAATTCGTGGATGTAATGCATACACCCTAGATTCCTACAAGTGTGATAAAACTAGACAACATTCCTTAGGATGTTCATACTGGCAAACATCACACCCACCATCATCATCTAAATCACTATCCACAACCATCTCTATTGTAGCCATTTTACCTTTACGCTTAGATTTGGCACATTTAGCTTCCTTATGTCTCTGATGCTCTCACTCACCACCTTGCTCCTTGGACTCTTCAACAATTTTTAAAACAGCTTGAAACCTATTGTCCATGGAGTCCCATAATTGATCAACCTTAGTCATAATTTCTGATTGTAATTTCTAGAATGGTAAGGTTTTCTAATTAACCACCTCATCTTTGGTGAATTCATCCTCACTGTCACAAAATATAACCCCCTTTTTCTGAATAGAAGGATCTCTATTGTATTCTTCTACACTTTCATGTTTTCTCAACTCTCCCTCCTCCTTGGCTACTTGCTCAATTACTTTTTGAATCCAATGGACACTTAAATTTTTCAATCTCGCTTGGGCATAGATGCCAAGGGATTTCTTGATTTCAAATTGCAACCCATCTATGATATGGCGAAGCTAATCAAGTTGCGAGTAGTAATGGCTAGGACACCTATGCAACAAAGAGTAGTATTGGCCAATAGCAGCATCCAAGGGCTCATGATTTCCTTGTTTCTGCCCTTGAATTTATTTTCTTAGATTGGATACTCTGGAGTACATTTGATATTTGTCATTGAATAATTCCAACATCGTACTCCATTGTCTAATTGATTCTGGTTCCAAGGATCGATACCAATTTTCTACTTCCTTTATGAGTGTCCTTGGAAATAACTTTAGATTTTGCCATTCATTCTTAATTGTTTGCAAGGCACATGCATCTTGGAAGGCCTAGAGATGATTTTGTGAATCAGCATCATATCCTCTCTTGAACTGAGGGATGTTGTTCATATCTAGCCTCTTTATTCTACTATCCTTCACATGCTTTGTTGGAATCCTCATAGCCTTTGCAATATTTTACATGCCCCAAGTAGCAAGTAGAGGTTCATCAAGGCCATGATGATGGTGCTACGATGTTCCCTACTAGCCTTTCTTTCTTGATGATGGATCTCTCTAGATTGCCCATGTCTTTGGTCACGATTGTCCCAATGGTCCCTTCTATTATTCTGGTCCCATTGGTCACCTCCATCACGGTTATTTCTTTTGCAGCCATGATCTAAACCAAATGAAGAAGAAGATGATGATGATGAAGGGGAAGAAGAAGGAGAACTTGCTTCACGCTAACGCCTATCATCTTTATTTTGATGCTTGAAACCATGATTGCGATCCAACTAGATTGCCTTATCCCCTTCGGTGCGAGGCTGGAACGTGACGAGCACCGAAGGGGATGCGGATGAGCACAGTTGACCCTGCCTCCGCTTGAGGGCAAGCTGGAAGGGACGAAGGCAGAGTGCCTCGAATGGTCCGCACGCGGATCAAACGAGGACTTCCCCGAGCGCCGCCGAAGCGTTATACGCTGGGTTATACGTAAACAGGGCGTAAGCAACGGATCGGGCGTACACGGCGTGCACAGCGTAAACAGAAGTGACTATGGAGCGGGCGTGTGAATGTGACAGCGTAAACTGAAATGTGTACAGCGTGAGCGTACAGGCGTGACGGCGTAAACAGTGAAAAGTACACAGCGTGAGCGTGCAGGCGTGACAACGTAAACAGTGAATGGGTGCGGGGCGTAAAATGGCGTGAACAGTGGGCGAAATTAACATAAAACTGTAAGAAGAAATTGCTGTAAATGCAAACAATAAATCATGGAATTAAAGTTTTGTGCACCGGTCTAACGCAGTTGTGTGGGGGACACAAGGCGGACGTAAAGCCCCGGTGAACGGAAGGATGTAGTCGGCGGACACGGTGGGCGAGGCGTGGACTGAGTTCAGTATGCAGCGTACAGCATGGAGCGTGTAGCGTGCGGCGTGCAGCGTGCAGCGTACAGCGTGCAGCATGGGAGTAGAGGGTTTCAGCAGCGTAATTGCTCTGCGTCGGCTCTCTGGTGAATTTTTTCGCCGCCTCGTGAATACGGAGCAACGGGCTATTTATAGAGGTAGGGTTACCGGGAATATCGGACCGAATCGACACGTGGCGTATAGACCGGGCGTTACAAATTAGAAACTCAGGATACGCTGGGCATATACATTACAAGCTGGCGTATACGCTGGGTGTACACGCCAGGCGTAAACATTACATGCTGGCGTGTACGCTGGGGCGTACACGCTGGGCGTATACGCTGGGGCGTACACGCTGGGCGTATACGCCGGGCGTAAACACCGGGCGTAGACGCCGACAGATTGTCCACTTGCTTCAATCCTTGCTCTCTGGCGTAACCTTTATGTTGCCCTTGGAAACCCTGTCGTCGAGCGTCCCTGCCGTACGCTGGGTGTGAATGCTGGGCGTGAACGCTGGGCGTGCACGCTGGGCGTGTACGCTGGGCATGTACGCCGGGACAACACTTAGAAAATTTTTGTGGTGTTTCATTGGCCCCTCTTTGTTGGCGCTTGGAGGAATTGACCCGAGAAGCGTCGACAAAGAAGCGCAAAACACCGCAAGCAGCATGATAAAAGCCTTATTCCCTGTCATCTGGCCAGACCTCATCGTACTGTGTTCGATGGTAAATGGGATTTGAAAGGGCGAGATTGGGAACTGATGAGAAGGGCGGGATCATGGGGATTGGTCGCTGTCCGTGGGATCATTCCGGAAAAGGAGGTATTTAGGTATGGGGGGGGCCGGTCCTTGTTGATAGCCATCTTTTGATAGACTCGGAATTCAAGTATGCCGTGTGTGCCCTTTGGTGGAACGATGCTCCTAATGGTTTCTTAGGAGAACTAATTATCATTACTAAAGCCACGGGGTTATGTTTTGCATTCTTTGGGGGAACAGTCCCCTTCTTTGGGGAAACCGTTGGCGGAGAGCCAAAACCATGTGGTGGGATTCTTTGGATGGGCTCTCTTTTTTTTTTTTTTTTTTTTTGAGATTTGGTCTTGTATTCATGTACGAGTCTTGTGTCGCGTGTGTTCCGTTTGCTGGAACGTTTCGCAGCATGCGATGGTTTGGTAGACGGATATCAGGTTTTCGGGGAGTGGGAATGTGCAGGTCAAGGATTCGATTTAGCCTTGCCAGATGAACAAATGGACCTTGGCTCATCTTGCTACTTATGATGAAGCGCCACCTCGTACGAGAACTCCTGGGCGTCATCCTGCAAAGGCAACTTCAAAGAGACAAGAAAACCACAAGTGAATTAGAGAGCTTAGATTTAGCCAGCTGCCAGTGAACCAAATTATTCGGACGATTCTGAATGTTGGAGTCGACGACGGGGGATGCGATGATTCTGATGGATGAATGTGGCTGTGGAATGAGGAGCTGGAGATGAACACACCAGTTTATAGTCTTAGCGGACTATCGTGGGTTTTTTTTCTGTCATAACCTGTTGGACAATGCCCGTTTAAAGTCGTGGCGGACTTTATATTGCCAGTTTTGAGTCTTGGCGGACCCCGAAGAGGCGAGCTAGGTTATAGTCTTAGCGGACTTGGTGGTATCAGTTTTAAGTCATGATCCAGGACTGTTCTGTGGTATCAGTTTTAAGTCATGATCCAGGACTGTTCTGTGGTATCAGTTTTAAGTCATGATCCAGGACTGTTCTGTGGTATCAGTTTTAAGTCATGATCCAGGACTGTTCTGTGGTATCAGTTTTAAGTCATGATCCAGGACTGTTCTGTGGTATCAGTTTTAAGTCATGATCCAGGACTGTTCTGTGGTATCAGTTTTAAGTCATGATCCAGGACTGTTCTGTGGTATCAGTTTTAAGTCATGATCCAGGACTGTTCTGTGGTATCAGTTTTAAGTCATGATCCAGGACTGTTCTGTGGTATCAGTTTTAAGTCATGATCCAGGACTGTTCTGTGGTATCAGTTTTAAGTCATGATCCAGGACTGTTCTGTGGTATCAGTTTTAAGTCATGATCCAGGACTGTTCTGTGGTATCAGTTTTAAGTCATGATCCAGGACTGTTCTGTGGTATCAGTTTTAAGTCATGATCCAGGACTGTTCTGTGGTATCAGTTTTAAGTCATGATCCAGGACTGTTCTGTGGTATCAGTTTTAAGTCATGATCCAGGACTGTTCTGTGGTATCAGTTTTAAGTCATGATCCAGGACTGTTCTGTGGTATCAGTTTTAAGTCATGATCCAGGACTGTTCTGTGGTATCAGTTTTAAGTCATGATCCAGGACTGTTCTGTGGTATCAGTTTTAAGTCATGATCCAGGACTGTTCTGTGGTATCAGTTTTAAGTCATGATCCAGGACTGTTCTGTGGTATCAGTTTTAAGTCATGATCCAGGACTGTTCTGTGGTATCAGTTTTGAGTCATGATCCAGGACTGTTCTGTGGTATCAGTTTTAAGTCATGATCCAGGACTGTGGTGTGGTTTACCTGAGTCCGAATTCATGTGTAGAATGGTTTGAGGAACAGATGATTGGTTGGATTTGCCAACTCTTTTCTATCCATGTCGGCCAGTTTAAATGCCCCGTTGTCGAATGCTTTAGTAACAAGGTAAGGTCCTTCCCAGTTGGCTGAGAATTTATCTGGGTGTTCTCGAACAGCTTTAAGTACGAGGTCTCCTTCTTTGATGGGACGCTTATGAATGTCATGTCGATGTCTTTGCCGTTGTTGTTTCTGATACCATTCAATTTGATCGAGCGTACGCACGCGTTCCTCCTCCACCGAGTCTAGGTCGATGATGCGTAAATCATTGTTTTGCTCGTCGTCAAGGAGACCGGAGAGCGTGATCCTTAGAGATGGTACCTGCAATTCTAGAGGTAAAACAGCTTCTGAACCATAAACAAGACTATACGGGGTTTTACCTGTCGAGGTCCGGTGCGTGGTGCGGTATGCCCATAACGCATACACCAGTTGTTCATGCCATCTTCGTTTGCTCTGGACAAGCATCTTTTTGAGTACTGTGATGATTGTTTTATTTGTTGATTCTGCCTGCCCGTTACTCTGAGGGTAGTAAGGGGATGAGAACGAATGCCTAATCTTCAGACTATCGCAAAAGGTTTTCGTTTCGGCACTACTAAATTGCGGTCCGTTGTCGGTGATAATCGCTAAAGGGATGCCGAAGCGGGTTACAATGTTTTCTAGGATGAAGTTGCACACGTGCTTAGATGTTGTTTTTCGGAGGGGAATGGCTTCTACCCATTTCGTGAAGTATTCTGTTGCGGTTATGATGAAACTATGGCCTGCGGAAGACGAGGGTGTTATTGGGCCGATGAGATCCAATCCCCATTTCTGAAAAGGCCATGTTATCTGTGTTGTGTGCAACTCGTTGGGCGGTATGTGTATTAAATTACCATGTTTTTGACAGATATTACATGTTTTGACCTTGGACTGACAGTCGTACTCCATGTGCGGCCAATAGTATCCTAGGCGCCTTATTTTAGTAGCCATTGCCTTTGGTGCAATGTGTCCCCCACATATTCCAGCATGCACTTGTCCGACAATTGTTTGGGCATCAGCTCTATTGACGCATGTTAGTAATATGCCTTCATAGGACCGACGGCACAATGTATCCCCTATTAACATGTACTGCCTAGAACGTTTACGTACTGCATCTTTTTGTGCGTTGGTTAAGTGTTGTGGTGCTTCACCGCGCAGAAGGTATTCCTTTACGTCATCATACCATTCATTAGCGTGTGTTGTACTGACAGATGCGATTGGAAGCGCGTCGAGAGTGTTGGTTATGGGTTCGGCACAACTGGTCACGGAGCTTGGTAGTGCATGGAACGTGTCAGGGGATATGTTCAGAGCTAAGGTTGCTAAGGCGTCCGCAATGGTATTATCGTTCCTAGGGATATGTTGGACGTCAACCTTTCCGAATTGTTTAAGCAGGTGCTTAGCCAAATCACAGTATGGTTGTAGATGTTGTGCTTTGCATGCATAGACACCTGTGACTTGGTTTACAACCAGTTGTGAATCCCCTTTGACTACGAGCCTCGTAATGTCCAAGGCTAATGTGGCTGCGAGACCTCTGAGGAGACCCTCGTACTCTGCTATGTTATTGGTGCAATGAAAATCGAAGCGATAGGCGAAAGGCTTAATTTCTCCAGAGGGGTACGTGACTATAGCGGCAGCGCTTCCTCCTCGGGAGGTGGATGCTCCGTCGAAGTTTAGAACTGCCTCGTAGTCGTCTGGCACCGCGTCTATTGTGTTTACATTCTCGTCTGGGAATTCGGGTTCTATCGTACCTGGATCGTGCGTTGGCGATGCGGTCATTTGATTTGCTATGGCTTGACCCTTTACTGACGATTGTGCTACATAGTGCAGATCAAACTCAGCTATGATTGCCTTCCAGCGGGCTATCCTGCTTGACTCATAAATGTTTCCGGTTATGGCCCTGAGCACATTATCTTTACAAATTATGTTAACTTGATTTTGGAAAAGATAATGCCGCCATTTCTTTAAGGCGAAAACCAAAGCTAAGCATGACTTTTCTACATCGTTATATCTCTTTTCGTGGGCAACCATTGCATGACTCAGATAGTATACAGGCACCTCAATCCCGTCATCCCGTTTTTGGCACAACATAGATGCGATCGATGATTCTGATGTTGCCAAGTAGATATAAAACGGCCTATCGTTCTTGGGCGGGAATACGGTAGGTAACCGAGCGAGCGCCGTTTTGACGTTGTCAAATGCTTCTTGGCACTGCGATGTCCATTCAAAGCGAGCGTTTTTACGTAATAGGTGGTTCATAGGTGTAAGTTTTCCAGTCAAATTTTCTATGAATCTTCTAATGAACTGCAACCGCCCTTGGAGCCCTCGGAGTTCGGTTAGATTGCTAGGTGGCTTTAGGTTCATAATGGCCTTAACTTTATCGGGGTCTACCCGTATCCCTGCCTCTGAGGCTACGAATCCAAGCATTTTGCCTGTTTTAACGCCGAAAACGCATTTCTTCGGATTGAGCCTTAATTCGTATTTTAGACAACGTTTTAGCACTAAGTCGAGATCCTGCACGTGTTGTTCTGGCGACTTTGACTTGACCACTATGTCGTCTACATAATCATTGAGCGAGTGTAATATATAATCACTGAAAATATATGTCATCGCTCGTTGATATGTGGCCCCAGCATTCTTGAGGCCAAAAGGCATCATTGTATAGCAAAAGGTTCCCCAAGGTGTCATGAAAGTAGTTCGGAGCTGGTGTTCCGGATTGATACGTATCTGGTTATATCCTGAGAACCCATCCATAAAGGATAACAGGGCATGCCCAGCAGTTGAATCAACTAGTTGATCGATGCTAGGTAAGGGGAAGTCATCTTTTATGGTTGCTACGTTAAGGTCCCGGAAGTCAATGCAAAGACGAATACTTCCATTCTTCTTTGGGACTATAACCATGTTCGATACCCATTCAGCATAGTCAACAGCCCTAATGAAACCGGCTTGATAGAGCTTGGTAATCTCACTACGAACAGCTAATGCTACTTCGGGTTTGACCTTTCGTGCTTTCTGCTTGATTGGCCTTAGTTTTGGATCCAAGATTATGTTGTGCTGGACGATACGGGGGTCTAACCCGGGCATGTCTACATAGGACCACGCGAATGCTTCTATATTATTTTGAAGTATGTTTTTTATACCTTTAGCTAGACATGGTTCTAGTAACGCACCTAACTTTAGGACTTTGACCTCCCCGTTGGGCATAGTTATAGGAGTTTCGATTAGAGGATCTTCGGTAATATTTTCGGCCTCAATGTCGAGGGATTTTGTCATTCCCTCATATTCTTGAACTGTTTGTTGTGTTGAGGCTATGATCGTGCCGTTTGCTGACGAGCTTGCATCAACGAGACTCGCGTCGATATTCCTTTCAACTGGACCGTATGGTCCGTTCATGACCAACGGACTGGTTAAGTGATTGCCGTCCATTAGGGAAATTCCTGTCAATAAGCGGAGAGTTTGGTAAGATAGTGGGGTCCGTTTTAGGCTTTTTGGCATTCTTTTAGTGCATATGCATGAAAGTGAGGCAACATGAGAGCGAACGGCAGTTTAATGCCTTACCGGGCAACGAACGGCA
>MNCI01011120.1:34717-52387 GCA_015680685.1 Gnetum montanum | reverse complement strand
TTATACATGGCGAAACCGTTACACCCATTATCTCCTCCCACATGGACATGGACCAGGGTTCGAGAGTCGAAATTGAAAAGCCTAGCCAGGACAGCAAAAATCCACGATCATCAGAGAGTAGTAAATCTTCTAACCTGGAACCAAAACCCCCTCAAACAGAAACGTCTGTGCCTCCTCGGGTAGAAACTGACCTAGAGTTCCCTGGAGACATTGAAACATCTGAAAGCGCTGACACAGAGAACACTCCATCAGAGGTCCCTTGGGCCGAATTGCCATTCAATGTAATCAGCGAAGGTGACGCCGAATACCGGATCATACCGGTTGAAAAATCGTCTAACGTCAAAACAAAGAAGATCAAAAAATTGCTGAAATGATTTTATCACTCAAAGTCCGCAATGACATTAAACTAGCCACGGTCAGAAATGGCCGGTTCCATTTAAAACTTCTTGAAAACGTTACTACCTTTGGCCCACCATGGCATAAAACTGGTAATCCTTTCTTTAACAACAAATACAACAATCCATCAAGACTTTAAACTGATATACCAAGCCCGAAAGGGCTTTAAACTAGAGCCAACAAATCACATATTTACAAACTCTCATCATCTTCCACCGAATTTCCACTTACAAGTTAAAAGTTACAATTTAGATTCATGCACGGTTGTTGCCTTCTTTTTCAAACTTACATTTAGTTGCACACATATACTCTAGAAAACAAAGAAAAACAATAAAAAACATAAAACTACAAAAAAATACATGGCCCGAAAAGGCCTTAAACTAGCATACGGCCCAGAACGGCATAAAACTATCACTTTTTGCATTGCTTTTCTTTCATTCATACATTCTAACTCTATGTACAACAGGTGTCACTTGATATTATTTTTCTTCCTAGTTGATTTTTTGTAGGATCTCGCAGGCACGTAGCATGACCATGCATGTAGCATCACACTTTACACAAGCAAGGTAAGCNTAAACTGATACCACAGACTAGTCCTGGAATCACGACTATAAACTGATACCACAGACTAGTCCTGGAATCACGACTATAAACTGATACCACAGACTAGTCCTGGAATCACAACTATAAACTGATACCACAGAATAGTCCTGGGTTATGACTTAAAACTGACACCACCATTGTCCACAATGACGATAAACTAGCACCCCTCTGGCATGACAGTAAAATGGCATCGTCAGACTCATCAGGGTCCGCTAAGACTATAAACTAGATTGCCTCTCCATGGTCCGCTAAGACTCAAAACTAGCAACGTACCGTCCGCCACGACGCTAAACGGGCAATCTCCAACGGGTTCCCTAGCGTTCATCTTCGACTCCTCATTCCACAATCATTGCATCCCTCATCAGCATCGCCGACATTCACATTCCATACTCAGAATCGCCCCAATATTTTTTTTCGCTTGCAGCTGTTTAAATCTAAACTCATTGCTTCACTCATGGTTTTCTTGACCCTTCGGAGTTGTGTTTGCAGGATGACACTCGGAAGTTCTCGTACGAGGGTGCGTCTCATCATAGGCAACAAGATGGGGCAATGTCCATTTGTCCACCTGGCAAGACTAAATCAAACCGTTAACTCGCACATTCCCATTCCCCGAAAACTCACTATCTGTTTACCAATCTATGGCACACTGCAAAACGTTGCAGCAGTCGCAACGCGCAAAACGCAATATTCACGCGTGAGTACAAGGATAAATTTCGAAAAAAAAAAAAAAAAAAAACAAAACAAAAGCGGACCCTTGGCACTTCCCATATAAGCCCCAGGCGGGAAGGTATCGGTCTTGAAAATATATACTCATGACAAAAGCAATCAAAAAACATCATGTTGCATGGCTTTGGCACGTCGCTTACAGTTTCCCCAAAGAAGGGAGCTGTTCCTCCAAAGAATCCAAAACATCATCCCGTGGCTTTGGTAGTGACAACTGTTTCTCTTGAAAAAAAAATCACCAAGAGCACTGTTCCGCCAAAGGACGAGCATCGCATGCCTGAGTTCCGAGTCTGCCAAAAAAAAATGGCTATCGACGGGGACCGGCATGCCGCATACCTGAACATCCCGTTCTCCCAATATGATCCCCTGGGCAGTCACCAATTCCCATAATCCCTTCTCTCCTACCAGTTACCAACCTCATATTCTCAACCCCCTACGATACTAAACACGGTGCGATGACGTCTGGTCAAGTGGCAAAGGACAAAACTTTTATTAAGTTGCTTGTGGTGTTTTGCGCTTCTTTGTCGACGCTTCTCGGGTCGATTCCTCCAAGCGTCAACAAAGAGGGGCCAATGAAACACCACAAAAATCTGTGAGTTTAACATCTGTCTGACAAGAAGCAGGTCCCCATGACCCACAGACGACTTCGGCTACATTTGAAGCCACACAGGGCAACCTTGAGAATCAAACACAGTTTTCACCAAGTGCTGTGCCAGCGTATACGCCCAGCGTCTACGTCCAGCGTATATGCCCGGCTCTCTGGCGCACACACCCAAGCATGGCAGATGCACACGCTCGACGACAGGATCTCCAATGGCAGCATGAAGATTACACCGAAGAGCAAGGATTGAAGCAAGTGGACATCCTTCGGCGTATACGCCCAGCATCCATCAGCATATACGCCCCAGCGTATTACGCCAGCATCCATCCAGCGTGTACACCCAGCGTACACGCCCGGCGTATTACGCCCAGCGTATACGCTGGCCTGTTGTAGCGTGTACGCCCAGCGTATACCAAGTTTCTAAATTGTAACGCCCGGTCTATACGTCACGTGTCTCCCAGTCCGATTTCCCCGGTAACCCTACCCCTATAAATAGCCCAATCTTCCGCATTTTTAAGGTCGGCAAAAATTTACCAGAGCAGACCTGGAGCAATTACGCTGCAGAAACCCTCTTACGCTTACGCTTACGCTGGGAGTCCGATACGCTGAGCATAGTTCACGCTCCGCCTACCCTGTCAGCCGGCCGCATCCTTCCGTCCACCGGGGCTTTACGTCCGCCTTGTGTCCCTACACAACTGCGTTAGACCGGTGCACAACATTTTAACTCTATAATCTACTGTTTCCGTTTCTTACAAGTTTCTTTACAGTTTTACGTTAATTTGGCCCACGTTTCGTTCACGCCTGCTTACATTTACGCTCCGTCCGCGTCCGCGTATGCTCACTGTTTACGCCGTTTGCGCCTGTTTTACGCTGTGTACGCTGTTCGCGCCTATATACGCTTACGCTGGACCTATCTCTGTTTACGCCGTTTACGCCCGACATTGTTTACACCCCTCTACGCTTACGCTGTACGCCTGTTTCGCCGTTCACGCCTTGTTTTACGCATAACCCAGCGTATAACACTTCGGTGGCGCTCGGGGAAGTCCTTGTTTGATCCGCGTGCGGACCATTCAAGGCACTCTGCCTTCGTCCACTCCAGCTTGCCCTCAAGCGGAGGCAGGGTCAACCGTGCCTGTCCGCTGATCTTTCGGTGCTTGTAACGTTCCAGCCTCGCACCGACGATTTCGGTCGGCACAGCCGAATTCCCAGAAAATTCAGGAGAATGAAGGCCTGTCATTTGCCGTAGTTGCCTGGTTCTATGGCATTCATGCAAGAAGTGTTGTAAGGTTTTTGTGTGGCGGTTGCACATAGGACAATGGTTGCCGATATTCAGGCCACGGGTTTGCAGCAAGGTCCGAACGAGGAGGGTGTGGTGCAGGATCAGCCACCCGAACATCTTGATTTTCTCTGGTAGAACCCCCTTCCACAACCTCATCCAGCGTGGATCTGTTGTATACTGTTTTTGGAGGAGCTGCTGAGGGTGAAGAGAGATCTCGTCTTCGTGGCCCAATGATCTTACATGAGTACAGAGTTGTCTCCAGGTGTGGGAATCGGAGTTGGCAGCCGCCCAGGGGCGATATTTCTGCCGCAGAATTTGTGCCCAGAGAGATGGGTCCTCATTTGTTACTGTGAGCCTCTGGAGGAGTCTTTGTCTGTCTAAGGTTGCTTCCATCCTGAAGGGGAGTATGCCAACACCCCCCCCCCCCCGCGGTACGGGGCCTTGCAGTGTTTGCCCAAGCCACCAGATGCATTTTCTTCCCCCCTTTTCCACCGGACCACACGAAGTCGCAGATAATGGCATCTATTTTTGTGGCGACGCCGATTGGGGGGGATGCCATGGAGGCAGCAAACCTCGCCATGGCCCCCAAAACGGTGGAGGCCAGCACGATTTTTCCTTTACAGGACAGGAACCTGTTTGTCCAGTGATTTGTGTGCTTTTGGATTCGCATGATGAGGGGCTGCCAGGTTTGCAACCTGTGCCAGTTGTGGATGGGAATGCCCAAATATTTGTCTTCCGCTCCCCCTGGTAGGATCCCCAAAAGTTAAATGATCTTTGTGCGTACCGTGGCATGAGTGTGAGTGAGGTACAGTGCAGATTTCTCGGTGTTGGGCGCCAATCTAACTTCCCGTTGTAGACGGTTTAACGCCCGTAAGAGCGCTCTGGTCTGTGGCACCGCGGCCCTTGTGAAGATCATGGTGTCGTCAGCATAATGGGCAGTGAGGCAAGGGACACCATGAATATTTAGCCCCTGGATCCCTTCATCGGCGCAGTATGTTTGTAGAAGGTCTATCATCATCAGGAACAGGAACGGGGAGAGGGGATCGCCTTGGCGCAGTCCGCGTCCTGTCCCATAAAAACCACACAGCTGCCCTTCAATATCCAAAGAAAATCGCCCTCCCTGCTGGATCTGCATGCAGAGCGTCACGAAGGCCTCATCAAAGCCTTTCGCGTGTAGTACGGTCTTCAGGGCATCCCAGCTCACGGAATCGTAAGCCTTGGCGATGTCAAGTTTGATGCACAGGCCCGGTAGTTTTGTGACCCGTAGGGAGTGCTGGATTTCCTGGAGAAGCAGGACCTGATCCTGTAGATGCCGGCCCTTCATGAAGGCCGCCTGATTCTTCCCCACCAGTCGCGGCATTAGGGGCCACAACCTGGTCACGAGCATGCGGGAGAAAAGGCGCAACAGCGAGTTGCAAACGCCGATGGGGCGGAAATGACCTGGGGATGTGGGATTTTCTACCTTGGGAAGAAGTACCACGCGGGAGCAATTAATTTCCTTGCGTACTTGACGCCACACCAGCATGCTGTTAAAAGCACTGAGCAGGTTTGCCCCAAGGACATCCTCAAAAGTGCGGAAAAGTTCAATGGGCCATCCGTCCGGGCCCAGAGCCTTAGCTACCGGCATTTCCTGGAGCGCGATCCGAAGTTCTTGGTGGGAGAACGGTTGAAGAAGGCGTGAGTTGTCTGCTGGATGCAATATTTTCTGTATTGGCACAGAAATCGGGTCCGTTGGCTGCCACTGCCAGTACTGTAGGATTCTATCAGCCCCTGATGGATCTTGCAGCAGCCGTTGCAGAGGGCGTTGGCGATTCCCGTGGTGCGCCTTCGCGGCAACAAAGAAGAATTTGGTGTGCCGATCCCCTGCTCTCAACCACTGTATACGGGCCCTTTGACACCAATATTCTTCCTCCTCGCGATGTAACAGTTGCAGCTCAGCCTGGAGGGCGAGTTCTTCGCCTGTGTGGTCGGCCCCTTGCTCCTGTTGTTGCTGGGTTGTCCGTAACTTGGCCTGGATCTGCATTCTGTAACCTTTGAAGCGATATTTTTCTGCTGTCCCAATATTTTTAATGCGACTTTTGAGGGTCTTTAACCCTTTTTTCAGGAAGTCCCGTGGTTCCACCGTGGGCGAATATTCCTGCCAGATGTCCCGAACCATTTCGCCCAGCCACGGCATACTTAGCCATGTGCGTTCGAACCGGAAGGGGCAGGGGCGTTGAAGCTTATCGCAATCAAGCTGGCAAAGGATGGCCCTATGATCAGAGGCCATCCTAGCGCTAGCATGCACGTGGATTTTCCAATCGGTAAGAATCGCCTGGCTGACCCACACCCGGTCAATCCGAGATTGAACCCGTGCAGCTCCTTGTCTACGGTTGCTCCATGTGTACCTGCACCCCGCTATATCTAAATCGATGAGGTCGTTCCTCCGAAGCAGCGTGAGAAATTCTGCTGCCCCAGGCTCCACCATCATCAATAAAATGTGTTGATGATGATTAAAAACATCAATATTTAAAGTCTTAAAACTATTGTCTAACTAATGAATTTTACCATTAGAAATAAATTCAAAAGATAAATGCATGAAAAGCTACGTAACCTCAAGGTTTTCATTTTCAATCTTTTTCTTTTATTTTGTTGGTAACGTTTTAAGAGAAGGAAGAAGTTGGAATCTAAAACTTACTTTTGAAAAAAAAAATTACAAAAAAACCATGTGCACTTGAAGAATATCTACTTTGGGTAAACTTCATGTCCAATTAAGATCTATTATTTTTTTATCTTGAAGGTTACGAATTAATATAATACAATCCCAATTATAACTCCAAAAAACTATCATTCAAAGAGTTATTTACCTTATGAAAAGTTAACTCTGATATCACATGCAACAATAATCTTATAATAAACCTATGCTATTTCATGATAGATAATTGAAGATCCCAACTTTTTACTTTCAAGACCACAGGTTAATAAACAGTATACCACCTTAAAATCCCAGGTTTTAAATGGCCAGTTTACATATATCCTTAACTTGGTAATAGACTTAAATTTGTTATCATCAAAATCCTTGACATAGCCCATTACTTTAAACAAAATCTACCATACAGCATCGTTGTCATAGCACATTCGTTTAAACAAAATCACTTATGATCCCTAAACCTGCTAGAATCCCTTAAATGCCATTTTCGACTCTTAAGGGCTAAGAAAGTTTAACTCAAACTAACAATTTAGCATTAGGCATGACGCAATGGCTTCAAATGTTGCATATGATTAACAAGGAAATCGTTGTTAAAGATTGAGAGTTTTTCTTCTCAGAAACTCCTGAGAAAACCAAAAATTTATGAATAACTAAAATACGGTTATATAACTCATCGAGTACAAAATGAATGGAGAACATCCTGTGCAAAGCACGTTTCAACTTGACGATAGGAATGATGGTAAAGAATTTAGTATCGGTTAAATGTCAAATGCTCCAAAATCAGCATGATTCACTTTTGAACAAGCATCACATATCAAAATCCCAGGTTCTCTCAGCAATCAATTTTGGCTTTGCAGTATCTGATGGTATGGCCAGTGAAGCTGAAATCTAAAACACAAAAAAGAGAACCGTAAATCGTTTTAAAAAAAACCCCAATGAAACCAGCATCCAATAACCATATTAAAAAGAACCGAAAAGAAAAACACATGCATAAGGTAACCAAGTATTCAAAATATACCACAGCTTTTTAAAAAATAAATCAACATTACAAAAACCCTGCAGTCAGGTAGAATGCCTTGCATTCTTTAGTATCAAAATTCTATTCTAAAATTGCAGCAAATCTTCATTGCTATTCTTGTGATATAATGATTCTGTTTGTTTATTTTCTTCAAAATTAGCTGAATTTTATTGTTTTATAACCTAACTTCATTTGAAGCTACTGATTCTTCTTTTGTTTTCAAAGTTGTGTTTTCGTCCTCTGGTTTTTGTAACCAACAAATCTGTAGTTTTAACTTTTTGAAAACTCTTTTGCATCACAGCATTTAGATCTCATGGCATAGAATCACATTAGCATTGCAGGTGGTCAGCATGAAATACACCGTACTGAAAACAACCGTGGTCACAAGCAAAGGCAAATTTTGTTGATGCCCTAAATGCATTATGCAAAACATATAGAAGGATCATCACCCAGAGGATCAATGCTCATCTCTCTTAACCTGCAAGGGTTGGTAGATGAGTGAAAGCCTAACCTCTTTCAGGTGGCTACAGCCAGGCTCAAACCCAAGTCTTACACAACTTAAGAAATAAGCACCTTAACATCACTCCAAATGATGGTTCTAATTTTGTCAAAAAATGAAAATAGTTCTCTAGGCAACTTACTTCATAAGCATAAACTGAGGGGCAATTGAAAGCTCAACAACTCATCTTATAAAACTTCATACATAGGCAGTACCCTGCACCTCAGAAGCCAAGCAAAAACGTGGATAGTACTGGGAAACTTGTTGCTCCACCATATTTTCCACTCTTGGAACACCACACAATTTTTTCTCCATCAACCACTCCACAATTCAGCTTAACATCCTGCTCTAACTTGTGTTGAGTTAATCTTCAATGCGAACATGGTCCTTAACGTCCCAGCAGCCAAGCCACCAGGCAAGTAAGCCTAGTGACCTCAAAAATCATTACATGCACATAACAAGCACAAGACCAAACCAAAGCCAAAATAATAGAAAATTGATTTTTCGTTTGATGCCAAAGTTTTGGACATGCTTTACCAATGTTAAAACCAAGAATCCATAATTTGCTCCCTCAGCTTCTGCCCCAAGAGTCAAAGTTTATTGTTCATAAAGTCTTTTTTTTGCAGATTCAACTATTTATTCTTTTTTATAAGAAAACCCCCACAGAACACAAAAATTGTCTTAAGAAGCTATTGGCTTACATCTATTTATGCTATGTGAATCCTACCATACTGCGACCCTAACATAAACATTAAAATTTAATTGTGTATGCAAAAATGTTTAAAATTTTACCATTGTTTCTACTCGGTTAGAAATGACACTTCCACTCGCTAATTCTATCAGAAGTTAGAAATCTAGAAAAATATATTTAAAAACGTATTTCATGCACTTGGCATAAGTCCATATTTTTCATTGACAGGCCTAGCCATTGAAAATCTATAATCTTGATTCTTATTACCTACGATCAGGATTAACCATGGGTCTTTATGGTTTTTTTTTTTTCTTTAAGAGATGTCCCCCAAAACATTACTGGTGACTAATTGTACAACAAATTTTCAGAAAGAATAGACGTTTTGCCTTCTACAATTTGCAAACTATGTCGCTGAAGAATGACTACACAAGACAGCAAACAGATATTTTCCACTGCGTAATCTATCTAGAAAATACGATGATACCGATCTCTCTTCGACAGGCAGGGAGTTACTGATGAATTCTAGAAAAATATTGTATTCTTGAATATTGATGTCAGAAGCTAGCAAATATCATACCTTAAAAGATCCTGAAACTGGGGAATTTCTGGACCACTCCAAGCCCATAATTTTCTTTGATGTATCATAAGATGCCTTCACCGTGTCTTCTTCAAATGCCTTCTGCACTGAGAAATTCCATGATTTGCTACCAAAGTCATACGCTGGTTCAAAAGTCATGCTTCCATTTCTATGGAAATACGAATATTTGATCTGACCACTCGAGGATGGAAAGCTATATTTAGCCGAAATTTTGTTTAACGGATCAAAGACAAAACTACCATCCAATACAGTTGCATTGGCACTCTGTGCATGAATATAGGTCGTTTTCAATTGTTTCCCAGCAATCTTTGCAGAGCTCATAAATTGAAATCTTGGAGCCTGCACATCATAAATTGAATGCAATGTAGTGTTCAAGATCATATTAAGAATAACGCTAATGTAAGAAATTAAGACTTCTTAGATAATGTATGCAATAACCAGCAATGTTAGCATTAAGTACTAGTCCTGAAGAAGATTGAAAAGCAGAACATATGCTTATATGATGGAAGCAAGAAGCAGCTTTAATATTTTTTAATTGCTAATCGAGAAACCCAAACCAAATTGAAAACAGAATCATCATTGTCGTCATCATTCTCACCTTTTCCAAACAAAATGGGGTCAGCTACATGAGTTCTTTTTTGTCATTTGCTTCTATGAAGAGCTAGATCTTTGTTTATTTGCAAGTTTCTTCAAATCATCTTTGATTGTTTTTTCTCATGCCTTCTTTGGTCTTCTTTTAATAACTTTTCTAAAACAATGATGTAGCAACCTTTATTTATAGACTCATTGTCTGATCTTCTTTGCACATGTCCAAACCATCTAGGCTACCATTCTTGTAGCTTATCTAAAATAGAAAACACTCCAAATCTCTCTGATATATGTATTGTGTAGTTTATCTCTTATAGTTACATTCAGCATATATTGAAGCATTCACAATTATGTTACACTGATTTGTTATTCATGCTTCTTTTGTATTGCCCAACATTTAGCACCATATAAGATACCAGGTCCAAATGTTGCCATGTAAAACTTTCCCTTCAATTTTATTGATATTCTTTTATCATATTAAACACCACTAATATAAGATAGCAAGTCTGAATGTTATCCTGTAGAACTTCTCCTTCAATTTTATGGCTATTCTTTTGAGGATTGATCCTAAGTAGGAACTATTTGCATTAAGAGACTTTTTTGCCTTGAATTGTCACTTCTATTTCACCCCTATTTATGCTGTTATTAAAATTGCATTCCATGTATATTCTGTCTTACAGACAATTTAAAAATATTTAACAATGGAAAAACTTTGGGATTTAGTGTAGCATAGCTATTTTTAGTAAACGCTCTTCAAAATGATTTTCTGGGGATAACTTATTCTAGAATCCAAAATATTGCTTGCACTACACGAATAACGCATTGTAATATATAACTTTCATTGATACGTGTGGATGCACACAGATAAGCGTCAGGACAAAAGTCATCTGATAAAATATTTCAAGAACCTTGTAATTGGCTTCCATTAATTTTAGAAAATCCACACTAGCTTATTAGCGTCTGCTGACCTTTTCATTCTTAAAAAGGGATAATAAACACTAACTTATTTTAGCCTCTGCGAACCATTACATTCTTAAACAGGGATTATAGGAGTAACGAAGCACTGAAGCACAACATCCATCTAAATTTCAAAAAGGAAAAAAACAAAAACAAAACAGGAAAGAAAACAACGGAAAACAGAACAACTGACTTAGGAAGCCTCTCCATTTTTTACCAACACAAAAGGAATAAGAAATAAAAATTACGGCCAGGAAAGGCTAGGCCTTCGACACGCGAATTGAACGCGTATGGTTCGGAAAGCACAACAGGTATCTATATTTCCAAAACTTACTAAGTCACTCCTACCTTTCAACTTGAATCCTCGAACGCACAGAGACGACAACATTTCGTTAATCCATAATCCACCAAGCACAAAATGAAATATAATAGAAACATTAAGTCTGATGAAGACGCATCCGGTTCAATCTTCGCCACAAAAAATTGAGGGAAAATGATCAAGAATAGCAGATTCGAAAAGTTCACCTTTTTAGGAATATCATAATCGATGATGAAAAATCCAGGCTTTTCGATGCCAATGGAAAGGCCGTCAGTGGAAAGGCCATTGGCGAAGGTGGAATCGGTGCATGTGCCGTTGAGCTTCAGATCCCCAGCGTTCACAGACAGCGTCACCGCGGCCGCCTGCGTGCCGGCGTCGTACTTGCCTTTGATCGAGGTTTTCGGCATCTTCAGCATCCCGCAAAACAATGCGAAACCCCCGGGCAGAAGCAGAAGAAGAAGAATAACGAAGAATGCCGCTACACCAGATTTCTATACCTTTAACCGCTTCCTTGACCACAGGTAAGTTTCTAAAGCTTCCTCGGTTCCTAATGTGCAAAATAATGAAGCGATTTCATTTTCATTACACGCTAAGAGCTCTGTATTTTCTAGCGGTAATGAAACCTTTGGTCTTCAACGTCAAGACAATCCGTTACTGAAATCCATAGCAACCACTTACCTACGCTGACTGCCTCCTGCTTCACGCTCTTATCCCAACAAATTGCTGTGGAAAATCCATTGCGGCTATAGCCGACGCTTCGTGTGGAACACAATCTAATAGGTTTTACAATTTCGTCAGATCTCACTATGGCTCCATGGCTGGAATTCCGTTAGACACCGATTCCTGGAATTCCATTGGGCAACCATAGACAAATTACTTAGCTTTTGTGTTGATCTTAACATTTCCAATTACTTTGCTACAAATTACTAACCCTACCAAAAATATCTCAAGTTACTAACCCACATTAATCCGGTCAGCCAAAATTGAAGGGTTCATGGTAAAGGGACCATGCCTATGACTTTACTACTTTGCTTAGAGGCACCTTGGATTAACAAATTTCAGTAAGTGATCCTTTAAACAAAGTCTTTGATTCTTTTTTGTTTTTTTATCAAGAGATTTACCTCCATCTTTAAACTTTTTATATCATTTAAATCTGCTATGGAAAGATCAAGGTTCGCAAGTTCTTCATGCAAGTTATCTTTCCATTCTAACTTAGTCGTAAGAGCCTTGGCATGGAAATCTTAGGTCACAAGTTTGATTCTAGTGGGCAACACTTAGTTGTGAATTAAAAACAATTCCATAAAAAGGAATTTTGAGACTACATTCTCTGATAGATCCAAAAGGGTCTCAATGGATGTAAATAAAATTTTAGTATTAAAAATTATTTATCTTGTTAGAATTTATTAATTCAACAATGGTTTTTAGTAGCCTAAATATTAATGTTTTTAATAATTGTCATGCTTTGTTGATTTTTTGAAGGTGGACTCCTGCATTTGATCAAACATTCCTTAGTATCAAAGGGTCTCATGTTTTGTTAAATTGTTGAATCTACAATTGATTTTTGAAAAGGTCAAAAAAGATATTGTTTCTGGAATCAAATTAATCAAGCATTCTGAAAACCTAGCTACATCTAGCTATTTTCATAGGACTCAATATATGATTGAGATGGCTCTTGACTTTCTTAAGCTAGAAATTTTTCTACATGCTAGTGGAATTAATTATGCACAGTTATAATTCATTATGTTGTTAGAACTTGTTGATTCGTCAATGGTTTTTAAGGTCCTAAGTATTAGTGTTTAAAAATGAGGTATTAGCCTAATGGTATAAGTCTTGGCTTGGTAATCCTATGTCATAGGTTTGATTCTACTAGGTAGTACTAAGTTATAAACTTTTATAAATCTTGGGGTATAGCTATGTTTTAATTATTTCAGGCTCCAACACCCACCCACCCCTAAATATTAGTGTTTTAAAACATCATTATGCTTTGCTGATTATTCAAAAGTGGACTCCTATATTTGATCCAACATCTCCCACGTATTGAAGGATTCCTCATTTTGTTTATTTGTTGAATCTATTGTTGATTTTTGAAAAATTTAGAAAAGATATTATCTCTTGAATCAAACCAATCAAGCATTCTGTAATCTTAGCTTCATCTAGTGGTTTCCTTAGGACTCAAAATATGATTAAGGTATATCTTAACTTACTTAAGTGAGAAGTTTTACTACATGCTAATGGAATTAATTGTGTGTAGCCAATTTCATATTGTAATCTTCTAAAGCTATGTCCCTATTGTCATCAAGAGGGTTATATGCTTAACTTATATCCTTTGATACTTTGAAAGAAGGTAATGCAACCGCATTAGTAACAAGACTATATAAATTATGCTAATATTTCTATTGCTAAAGTTTTAGTAGCTAACCCTCCCTTATGTGTCTTTAATGAAGGTTCACTTAGTTCAATCATATGTTAGTTTCTAAGACATCACAAAAGCCTATGATTGATCTAGATGGCTTACTTGGTCTAACAATCAAGAGGGTAACAACCAAATCTTTGAAAAACATGCATTCTATTTTTCCAATTGCTCCTGTTAGTTTTGTAATAGAAAGGTTAAAGTCCACAAAGATGAAACACTTTCAAATCATTTTCCTATTGTTATTCATTTAGAATTTGGTTTTGAATCTTTAGTTCAATATTATGAGCTTTTTCATATGAATACATATTTATTTCTTTCTCCATTTGGAAAAGATATTTTAAGGTCTTTCTAAAATGTTGAAATGAAACCCCTTGGTAATTCTAGTTGAATTAATTAGTAGTCGCATGTCATACATCATGTTAGAAATTTTGCTTGCTAGTTAGGTATGTAATTTGAATGGAGAAAAACAAAGAAAAAAATTTATAATAATATTTAATAGATGAGTACTACTCTTCAAAATAATCCCTTTAATACTAATCTTTAACAACAACTTGCTTATGTTCACTTTGTCAAACAAAAATGAGATATGCATAATGCAAAAATTACTCTTATTAAGAGTCATCTTTCCTAGTTGAAAGTAGAGGAAGAACCATGCAAGAAAGTATTTAAATTCTTGAACAATACAACTAAGTTATTGTTATTGATTTTCTAGAAGTTGATAGTCATATTTCTTTTGATTTTGCTATTATCATTGGTTTTCTTTAGATATATTTTTATCATATATTTTCTTTAGAGCATGTTAATCATGAGGATTTTCTTTTTAATTCAGACCATTTGCCAAAAATTATTCTTGAATGTCATAATTATCTCCTTGAGTAAAATATCTCTCTAGTTGAAATTATATATGTAGTGTTAAGCTTGGCCAATGATAAAGCTCTAGGTTCTGATAAAATTTCCATTAAATTTTTAAAAATCATTAGGCTATTTTTAAAAATCATCAAGACCTAGGTTCGAGCCTAGGTGCAACCACTCGAAGAGGTTAGGTTTAGGCTTTTGCTCATCTACCAACCCTCTTTGGGACCCCACCTAACAGCATGAGAATTGTGGGTCCAAATGATGGTCTTTTTTATTAGGAGGTTATTTGTATTGACATTTTTGTATTTTTATTAAAGCCATTAAATAACATTCACTTGATCACAAGTTGAATAGATGAGTCATTAGACTTATTCCTATGGATGGTAATCTCTCCCAAATTGATAATTAGCAGCCTATTACTTTTTTGAATTTAGTTTATAAAATTTTGGTCAAATGTCTTACTTGAAGATTAAAATTAGTTATTTCTCAATTAATTACTCCAGTATAAAAAAATTTTATTTAAGATATACATATTTTGTATGATGATATTGTTGTTGAAAGGGTATGTAATGGGATGAGGATTTTAATTAAGACAATGCATTTTTAAGCTTGATTACATAAAAGTCTATGATAAGATTGAATGACACTTTATTATTGTGTAACTTCACAAATATAGTTTTAAAGATAAAATTATTAGCATGGTTGAGAATCATTTTGGTGAAGTTAATGTGCTAGTGGCTATAAACATTGATATTACTACCAAATTTAAAATTGAGTGCTCAGTCAAACAAGGTTGTCTTCTTGCATCCTATATCTTCATCCTTACTATAGACTATGTCATACTATTTACAAGGATCAAGAATTTATCAAAAATATTATTCCTACATTATTAAATATGCATTTTTCATATGACTCTTTTTTTATGATAAGTAAATAATAAAAATGGTGTAAGTTATATTTTTTATAATGTCAATTAATCTTGCGTACTTTTAGACTCTAAGATTAATTAATTAAAAAAATTTATTCTTTACATTGAAGGGTTCTAATATTGGGCTTTATATAAACCTATGCATTTTCTAGAAAAATTTGGTACGTCTTCTTCCTTTGTTGAATCCTTCAAAACATAAGGGATTTTACAATTAAGAATATTTTTTTAAAAACAAATCTTTATAAATGAAAGGGCAAGAAGCTTTCAAAGGTTGAAATGGTTATTGTTTATAAGCATACCATCCAAGCAACTTATGTATACTACTCATTGTATAAGGCTCCTAGAATACTATATATCACTGTATTGGACAACATGTTCAAAATTTCTTTTGGTGTAGTAGTCATTCTATAGAGGGCTTTTGTCATGTTGCTTATATTGGTTCTAACAAGCACTTAGATTCATTGTCCTTTCTTTAATTAAATTTCATGCCCATGTTGTGGATTCCAACTTTGAAGAAGACATACAATAATTGTAATATAGGTACATCCCAAGATACATAGTCTAATTAGTACTTTATAACTCAACATTGCCCACCAAAATTGAACCCATGACTTAGAACTTTGAAATTAAGAGTCTTTTTGTAAGGCTAACCTCTCATTATTAGGAAGAAATGAACATCATAAGCCAAAATTCAAGGTTGTAGAGCAACATATTTACATAAGAAAATATAACATGATAAGATGAAGGCATAGATTCAATAGGAAAAATTCATTAATAAAAAATCGAGAGAAGATAAAATTGAATTTCTGTAACATGGGGATGAAAGCCTTGTAACTTCTGTTTAATTTTTTATCTGCAAAATTATTTTATTAAAACATTAATGGTACATGTAATAATAAAATGATCTCAACCTCACACGCTCATTTTTCATGAAAAAGACTTGTCGCATCCAAAGTTATTTGAGCGAGATCAAATGTGTATGTCCTGAAAACCTCAATTGACTTTTCAATAAAGCACATCCTCGATATCCAATAAATTGAAAATAGTGAATGAGCTTTGGAAGTACGAGGCTTTCAAGAATTACTGGATGTTCATGTTTATTCTCTTTTCAGCAATTCATCATAGAATTCTATCTCAAAGCAAAGGAGTGCTATTTGTAAACGATGCTGGCAAACAACCGTGATGTAAAGACAGGGGGATGACAAGGGCAGGGTTAGTGACGAATGAAGTCGTAACAAGGTAGTCGTACATGCTTGTTGAGCTTTTTGGGCAAACGCACATACAAAGGAGAAGTGTCTGCGCTGTGCTGTACCATAACTATTAAGTATGCTCAAGGTGCTAGTTTATGCATTTTGGATGATGCTTATCCTTGGATCGCACCCCTGCATGTCAGCAGATAGGTCAAGACCCAAGAACACAAATTTAAATAAAATAAAAAGTGGGTTTATTCTCATTCAATCCAACCTCAAGCGGTTCAGGTTTTTTTTTCCCCTTACATTGTATGAAAATATACATAGAATTTTTCCACAAGTCAAGCTTTCACTATGAATACTACTATACATGAACATTCAGGGTGATTGGAGAAACCTCCCATATGGAGGTGTTTTGCCGTACCTGTACAGTCGTATGCGATGGGCAATTACCGGCAAACAAAAAGGTCTCTGTGTCATGCTGTGACGATCACCACCATATTTTAACCATTTTTAAAAATGAAACGAGGCTTTACACTTGTGTATGACTCGGTGCAATTTCTGCACAAATGTTTACCACAGTATAGCATTGCAAATCAAACTCATGTACATAATCCATGAGTCGGCTCTCTCACCCAAACTCCTCTCCTCTTAGAATGCTTAGGTTGATTTAGTTGAAATTGCTTCTGCAATGTTCTCTCTCCTGCTGAAATGGGAAACCATCAAATTTTTGTAGCTACACTATCTTCAACTCAAAGATTTCATTGAGTGTAAACAAAATTATTGAAGGGCACAACAACTAGTGTTTAATCTCGACTACAAAGTTACTCAATGCCATTTCGTCTCCCTCTTTTGATCGACTTTTCTTAGTTTACACCATTACCAGATTATTGCTTGTACCCTCGTCACTGCCACTATGTTACACCAACGTCCAAGAGAAATAGAAAAGGAAGGAATGTAACCGAAAAGCTATCCAAGTCATAAGCATGGCTAGTTGCTAAGGTAGATTTAATGGTCAAATTATCAACATATTCATTGCCTACTTTGAACATTCATGAGCACTTTAGTGTAGCATAATGTTATTCCGAGGGTCATGAATGTGGTGTATTGCAATGCTACTGACGTTTTGTTCGTTGCATCGAAATCGATATTGTCAATACACCAGGATTACCTTTGTCACTACCTTAGTAGAGGAGCAGAGTAGTGTTGTCACTACCTTGTGATTTCCTTTGGCATACCATATGTTATAATGATATAATCCAAGGTAAAGTTAAAAAATAAATATAAATTATGTACCCGGTTAAAATAAATAATATAAATTTA
>MNCI01011120.1:7707-34690 GCA_015680685.1 Gnetum montanum | reverse complement strand
GGTATAATTTACCTACAAAATAAAATAAAAAGAAATAAATTTATAGCATTACACTTTAAATAAATAAATTATGTCCCAACATTAAATAAATGCATAATGGTAAACAATAAAATATTGATGTAAAATGTAAAATACTTTAAAACAATGATGTTATAATAAATTAGTTAAAGAAAATAAAATATTATTTTAATAAAACATATAACTACCCGATTCTAAAATAAAATAAATTTAAAAATAAATAAAATAAATTCAAAATATTATCTTAAAATAGGAGTTAAAAATAATGATATTATAGTTAGAGAAAAAATATGACTTAAAATAAATTACATTAAATATATTCAAATTACGTATATAGTATTTATATATCATTATTTAAATAAAATAAATTAAACAATCAACTACCTTATTTACCCTAAAATATTCGCATGGTAAAAAATATTAGCAAGTTTGTTTTTAACTCTTAAAATTCAATTTTTTGTAAGTTATAATATCATTGTAAGTTATGATAATTGTTATCATAACAACACTACAACTTGAAAGCAGATTAAATGCAACTATCTTGTAGCCTTGTCAACATGAACTAAATAAAGTTAACATTATAAACAAAATAACAACAAAATTTCATGATTATTTATAGAGCATTATCGTCACTAGGGTAGGATACAAAACAATAGCTTATTTAGCAAAACGACAATGAACTAGAAGATAATGATCCTAAAAATCCTTTTTAATATGGATTTAATAATATTCTTACTTTAATATTGGGTGGGTTTGATAGTATTCTTGAACCAAGAGTCTACCTTAAACAAAATAATAAGAAGGAAATCCCATCAGAGATGTGCTTTTTTTATTTATACAAAAGATGGTGGTTTTCATAAATTGCTTAATTTTGATACCATTGAAATGGTTAGATATTCACTTGCTTATGCTTTCATTGTGGGAGTAGTTAATTTTGATACCACTGAAATGGTTAGATATTCACTTGCTTATGCTTTCATTGTGGGTGTAGTAATCGTCTTAATGTAAATCTTGAATTATATTTAAAGGCTTACTAAAGTAGGTTCTATGTTCCCCTCACTTTCTTGTCCCCTTATTCTTTATTTTCGTATGAAATTTAATTTTTATATTACCCAACTTCAATGTAAAAGTATTTAACTTAATAAAAATTGGAAATACTGAAATTCTAGTTGGTTTCATGTTTGAAATTGCTTTTGCAATGTTGTCTCTTGTATTAGAAGTGGTATTAAAATAAATATAAATTAAATAACACCATTAAAATAAATTAAATAATTTAAATGTAATTTAATTAATTATTAATTAAAATTAAATATTATGGAAATAAAATAAATTCAAAATATTACGTTTTAAAAAAATGGAAATAATGATATGAAAATAAGTTAAAATAATAATATTATACTTTGAAATAATAATAATAAATTATGAAGCACACCATTTTAAATAATAATGATAAGGAAAAAGAACTAAATTTATAACATGACATCTAAAATAAATTATGTACCATAATGAAAATAAAAACATTAAATGTTAAATAATTTAAAACAATGATGTTATAATAAATTATGTAAATAAAATAAAACATTATTTCACTACAACATGCAACCACCTACCTTTAAAATAAAATAAATTAAAAATATTAAACATAAATTTAAAATATTATATGAAAATAAAAGTTGAAAATAATAATATTACAATTAAAAAATAAAAATGAGTTAAAATAAGTTACATTAAATATATTCAAATTATGTATATAGTATTTACATATCATTATTTAAATCAAACAAATTAAACAAAATTAGGAAACATAACCATACAAAATATCAATGAGTTTTTTAACTATTAAAATGCATTTTTTAATACATCTTAATTCATGATAACATTGTTGTTATTTTGTTTCAATACTCATTTCAACAACATTAATCTACAAATACAACCATTGTTACCATAAAAAGTAAAGTTAAATGTTGTTTTACCAATATAAAAAATAATTATCCTCCTATAAACAAAATAATTATCCATATAAATGTTAACAATTTTCATTCAATTGCCACGCATATAACATATCGTATGGTTTAAAATAATTGTGTTTATTTTGTAATTTTTTCTATGACAAAAATTGTGATTATTCTGCCATTTTTATTGAAATGTGACACCTTTGGGAATTGACACATGGTCTTGTTACCTTAATTTCAAGGTCATTGAAAATAATGTTTGTATGTGTCAAAGCCTTGGACTCTTTGGAGTGGTTTCGTGTTTTTCTTTTAGTAATTTGTTTCATACAAAAAATTGGATATAGGGAGTATTTCACTTTTTTAAACCATCAAATATTATGTTGTTTTTGACTAGAAAGAAAGAAGCATGATTTGATTATGAACTGCATCATTCATCATTCCAATAATTATAATTATAGCATTCATTAATTTTCTAATCGACAATTTTCGTTCATCATTCAACATTCATTGTATTTCATTAACAATTTACCAACCATCATCAAATTTCACATTCACAACATTTTCTTAGTTAAGCATCATTACCATATAATATTATTTTTACATTTATATTTCCCAAAAAGGTATTTGTCAACATTTTAATCATACCTCTCTCATTTTGTAACCTTTTTAGTAATTCTAGTTGCATTTGAAAGCTACAATAGTGGTTACAAGCTATACAAATTTTATGCTATGCACTAACTCTATATCATCATTATAATATCATGTCTCAATATGAGTTAAATTTTACACTTTGACTAGCACTAACTCTAGTGATAAGGCAACGATTAATGATTTACACATATTAACCCTATACAAGATATTGTGTCCCATGTAAGGATTCCTATTAGGTTGTACGTAATGCTATGCTTGTGTGATTTGTATGGTTGGACATTAGGAACACTTGCCACTCATTAGAAAATGTCACCTTTACAACAATAAATAGTTTTGACGTCGTATAAAACACATAAAAGGTCAAGGGGTAGATTAGCTATAGTTAGTCTCAATGTGGCATGTAACATGGGTGAGGTTGAGTTAGGTGTCTGAGAAGATAGCATGTGCATGCAATCCTTGCAAGTTCTAAGAAGCTTTCAATCCTTCAAGAAGACTTAGATGTAGTTACTTGGGATACTCCTATATGAGACTTGGACCTAGTTAGTCTATTATGAAAGAAAAATTAGGATCAAGATTGTAATCATCATATTACCTAAGGAGCAGTGGAGGTGATTGTGGTAACCCCTATAATCTAGGCTTCAAGGATTTTTTGCTTAGGTTATAGAATACTATGAGGTTTCTTGGTAACACAATTAGTAGATATTGCCTGTAGAGATCTAGTAATAATGATGACTTTTTAGGACGTCGAAGAGTGAAGAGGTTGTAGGTAGGCTAAGCCATTTGCTATTACATATCAACTTCTAATGAGTGGCGATGTACCCCTACACTCAACCATACGAATACGAGCGTTTCACACATGATCCTGTTGAACTCCGTAGACAAGCTAGTTGTGGTATCTAGACAGTTACTCGTAGATCGTAGTTCGCTGTCTTCCCACTTGGACTAGTATTAGCTTTGTCACGTATGGTTTAGTCTAGAGTGAGGTGTATGATGTGTTCCTATACTATTGCTACTCCTAGGGCTAATGGAAACTAATGTCAACTAAACTAGGAGAGAGAGAGAGAGAGAGTCTAAGCTAGCCTAAGTGCAATGAGCATCCGTTTGTTAATCATTTGTACACATCTTGGACCTCGTCCACGACTACCATTGGGATTACCAAGTGCATGGCCTAAGTACGCTACTGGGTTACCAAGTAGTCATACTTGAATGCTCGTGATTAAGTTGTACTCATTCCGCATGACTAGGAGATAAGGGTGAGAGATATTAACTAAGAAAGCAGTAACTAACAATTAAATAAATAAATAATTAAGCCAAGTGGATGCTGCAATGGTGAAGTAATCTCGATTTTTATTGTCGTGTCCAAGTACGTCACACTCGAATAAGGATGCCGTACAATTACAATCACCACACTGTGGGCATACACTGGGAGAAAAGGGTTGAGAGGAAAAACAGATGTACTAAAAACTTATTGAAAACTTAAACTTAATAACTCGAGAAAACTGCCTATCAAATGTGTCTACCTCTTATTTATAGATGAGGAGTCAGGCTGCAATATCGTGGCCAACAAAACAATAACTCATCAACTTCCATTTCATATTTCCAAGCTATGTTGGCCCTACTACATTCATCAACATTTGTCCATAGCAAATCTCCTTAGCAAATAAAAAAAATCATCACAAATACAAAGTGTAATTACATTTTAACAAAAAAAAGTCTTCTATCCTCTTTCACATGCAACATTTGTCTCTAGCAAATCTACTTAGCAAATTAAAAAAATCATCACAAATACAAAATGTGATTGCATTTCAACAAAAGAAAGTCTTCTATCCTCTTTCACTACATCCTTATAAAAGGGTTTCCAACAGCAGCAGAAAAATGCTCAAATAAATTACATGCATTATATACTTTCTCTGCTTGGAAGGTTTGTATGCAACTAAAAAACATTATGTTATTTAAGCAGAATTTAAAAAGGATTGCTGCTCTTGCATGAGATTTCTAAATAAGACATGTACAATTGCAGGAAGCTAAGAGACAGCAAAGCAATGAAAGTGTCGAGGGGGCTTTTTAGTGCCGGAAATTCAATTTATGAGTCATCATTTTTTTATTTACCAAGTAAACTTGCCACACGGAAACCATCGAACTTTAAAAAATATGAAATGAAATGCACGCTGACAAATGATGAAAATAGAGTAGAGCAGTTACTGCCACCAAAAGGGCAACTCCTCATGTTGGCCCCAGTCCGGGATGGCTCACAAATTTTAGACTCTACTTTTGTCACTAAATGAGTGCCTCGTCGGCGCCTATGCAGCTTCACATGCTAACAAAATGACACGTAAACCATACTATGCCTGCATATCTTTGTCTTCTTACCGCCATCATCATACGTACTCAATAAATTTTTTTTTCCAAATTCATACAATCATACTCCGTAGCCCGTCTCATCTGCATTTTTGATAGATGCCCAGCAAAACGCAGAAACACGTACTGCAGAAAATAACTATGGATGCCCAGCAAAACGCAGAAAATAGGTATGATGAAGAACCAGAACAGGCTGAGGTAGAGTCTTTGGATAAGGGATACAAGCTAAAGCAACAGTGACGCCATGCCCTGCCCTGTACATGCTCAAGGATCTCTGTAGCGTCAATCTTATTGAGTCGTTTTTGACTCACCGCAACATGCTGCAAAGTGCAAACCCTTCCGGCATCCTGAAACCCTGGAGTGACCTCCGCACCCGCAGGTCCCTCCCGTAATAATCATCATCATAAACTTATACAGTAAGCCCCAGAGTCGATCCTTCTTGGGGTTCTACTTAGTTCGAGGAAGCCAGGTATTCTAATCCAGAAACTTGCACCATGTTTTTTTTTAAACCTGCAATAATCTTCTACAATTGATACTTAAATGCTCTCAATCATCATTCATGGATAGATGTTACAAATTGTCTGTTGATTTTGTGTAATTTCTGCACAGGGTACTGAAAACAAAGCTCTTTTTGGTTTGATTTCATTTTAGTTAATGCAGAACACCTGCTTGCTCAAGACCGAAAATTTCCCATTAGATCATGCCGTCAAAACTGAATGCGGTGTTGAAGTTATACACGCAAAAAATTTGTAGGGAACTCTGTAGCAAAAATGCTTGAAACTTCATTTCTTTCTGGACTTCAAAGACGTGTTATTGGTTTCTATCCACGGAGGCTTTTATTTTTAAATTTTAATCATAGAGTGATTTCAATGTAAAAGAAAAACGGTAGCAGACGGAAGAGAATACATAGAGTCAAATATATTGCTGCCACGACCTCTAGGTAAAAAAAAAAATTAGATAATTTGTGATAAATTGTTTTATCTAGTTTGTTGTAATTTAACAAGATGTTGTATGTGTTTATTCTTATCATTGATATTGAAATTCAAATATGTAGATGATCCTAGGTTTCATGCAATAAGCATTAGTTACAACCAAGTACTATTGATCATGTTTTATAGTTTTCTTTACCTTATCTATTAAATTCTCTAAATGTCTTTAGATGAAATTGATGAAATAGGGTTTTGATATTGTATCTCGATATTGTACCTTTGCATATGTCATCATAGATGTGATGTAGTGGGTCATGGTCATGCCTATAAATACCAACTCATTGTCACATCAAAACAACTTTTTGCCAATCATTAGCAAAATTCTTACAGTTTGTTTTTACGAATTAGTGTTAGAGTGAATGCTTGCAGTGTGGTGAGTTAGAGTTGTATGGAATCTTTATTCGAGTGGATTCTTCCTGGACATAATTCATAAGTAACAATAAAGATTGAGATTGCTCTTCATCATTGCAGCATTTCACTTGGCATAGATTTACTTTTCTATGATGTTTACTTTTCTTATGTCATTTACATTTCTTAAGTCATTTTACACTCTAATGTCTATTAGTAAGGCAGAATAAGTACAACTAGTTTTGAGCGTAAAGTGTAATTGTTTGGTAACTAAGTAGTGACTTTACTTGATTTGGTCAGTACCGAAGTTACTTGGTAATTCCAATAACAGTTACGTCAATCCTAGACATGTACAAAAAACCAAGAATGGATACTTATCACTAATAGGATAGAATAGGTTTACATTTTCATTGTACTTAGAATTCACAATCACTTTTATCATGCCTACACTTAGCATAATTCGAGCCAAACAACATCAATACATTATATACCTCACTAAGAGTTAAATCATATGATTTGTACCTTGATAACTCTAAGTAGGAAGACAACGATCACAAGCTTAACGTCAACTATTAGTATACTTACATTGCCCATTCGTGGATTACAATCTGGTTGTGCGTGAACATTTGTGACTTGTATGGTTAAGTGTTGGAATACCCAGCCACTCATCATTGATATTGTTGCCAAGGATGTATCAATGTTTGCTAGTTAGTTGATTTTACAAAGTTTGTTGTATTAAGCATCATGAAGTGTATTTTCACACTCAAAATAATTTCTCAAACATACACACTTAAGCATCAAAATAATTAACATGGCTTCTACAAACAAAGAAAAACTTCCACTTGTTATTTGATCTTAAAGAAGAACATGATAGAGAATACACTAAAGAAGATCAGAGTGCACCAATGCAGACACACATTTCATATGCTCATATTGATCCTTATCATCTTGATTTTACATTTATTTTTCTCCATGATAAACAACTCAGATGGAGAGATCTACAAGGCAACATTGTCTTGCCATATCAATATTCAACATCATTATGCTTTAAGCAAATCTCATGAAGTCCAACCTAGGTCATGTACAAGAAGGATATCAAGTCACAAAGCACATGACTAGGTCATACTAGCTAATGGAGGCTCAGGAAAGAAGGGATGCTATCATGGAGGCTAGCTACGAACATGACAAAGGAAAGAAGGCACCTCAAACAATTTTACTAGAAGAAAAAGATGATGTTATATTCCAAACTGAGAAACTTGATCAAACTCATGGGTCTCATTTCCAAATACTAATAATCTACATCAAAGATCCTGTTAAAATAAAATTGCATTTAGATCTTGCAGAAACTCTAGGAAGGAATAAGAAGGACTCCAAACTTAAGAGGAATTCAAGGCCTAAAACTTCCAATGAATCAAAAACAGGTGAATCAAGGAGTCATAGAAGGAGAGCTAGCTAGCAAGGTTCTCCAAATCTTTCATCTTTTTCCTCACATTTTTCTAGAGATTTTGGCAAGAGAGAAAGAAGACTAATGGATCATGATGGTGGAAGAAGGAGAGACCATGAGAGACATGCATACAAAAGAAGGCATCCTGATGAGGAGTGATGAGTGGTAGAGGTATCCCAACACTCTACCATATAAGTCATGAGTGCCAATGTGTGACCAGATCGTAATCTATGGATGGACAATGTAATTATGCTAGTAATTGATGTTAAGTTCAAGATTGTTGTCTTCCCACTTCAAGTTAGTGAAGTTCAAGTGTATAGTGTAACTCTTAGTGAGGCATATGATTAGTTGATGTTGGGAAGCTCTTAATGCTCCTAAAGGTAAACATGATTGGATAAAATTCTAAGTCTAATGAACTAGGAAAGCATAAATCTATCTTAGCCTAATACGATGGATATTTGGTCTTGGTTCACCACACATGCCTTGGACTCATGTAGTCATCACTAGGATTACTAAGTGGTATTACTATTGAGTGAATCAAGCAACACCACTACTAGGTTACCAGATAACTACACTTAGCATTCAAAACTAGTTGTATCCATTTTGATTACTAATGACATGTAAAACAATGTGCTTGAAAAGTAAATGATTAACTAAGAAAACAAGGAAATTATTCTAAGTATACAAATAGAAAACTAAGTGGATGCTACAATGATGAAAAACAATCTTGATCTTTATTGTTGATCATGAATTGTATCCAAGTATAAGTCACTCAAATAAAGATACCGAACAACTGCTCAACACCACACTATGAGTATTCACTCTATCACTAAACTACAAAAACAAATTGTAAGAGTTTAACTAAGGGTTTGAATAAAAATTTGTTGATTGTGTGCCCAAGTGCTGATATTTATAGGGTTGCACAAATTCCAAGACATCGTATTAATGATGACATAGGATGAGCTATGACATCATAGCTATGATATCATTAATACAATATCGTAGATATGACATTATGTTGAGCAAAAATTTGGTTTTATCATACCTTCACGAATGACTAGAAACTTATCCTCAAGTTAAAAAATGAGGGTAGAGTCCCTTACAAAATTGGGAGATAGACTTGAATTGACACAACTGCCTATTTACATGACTTTGTGAATGTTGCATTAGTGTGTTTAAAAAATGACACAATAACATGAAAAAACAAAATAAGAAAAAACAAAACTGAAGTAGCTCGATGTAGTTTTATGTTCTCAGTGGTGGAGTCTCTTCCATCAGCTTCTTCCCTTTATTGTCGTGCTTTTGAAATTGGTAATGGTTCAGGAGCACCTGAAGCTTTTCCTCCTTTGTCCTTGAGTCATGTACCATTCATGCTTATTGAGTAATGTTTGATGGAGCTGGTACATCCCATAGGCATGGCAGCTACAAAAACATTTTTTTGGCCTATACATACCATGCTGCAAATTACCACCTCTCCTTTTAAAATTCTCTAGCTATCTTTATGAGTTCTTGATAGTCAAACATTCTTTGTGATAGATTTGCTCCAACATCTTTTTGTCCCTCATATCTTGCTTTTACAACTTCAAGTTCAGAGTTTGCTACATGAAGTTTTTGTAGGACATCCTTTCTATCAACAAACTCCTTCTTGTACATGGCATACATAGTAGCATATCGAAGGTTTGCTAACCCCATGTATTCTATGAGGTCTTCTATCTATAGGTTCTTATTTTTGATTTCAGCTTAATAGACATGGGAAAGACTATCCAAGATGGGCTACCAATTAGGAGTTTGAGTAGTGATGGATCTAATCTTGGCCTTAGCCATCTAGATTTCTTTCTCATTGATTTGTTTATACATACCTACTTGATCCCTAAAATGCTCCTTAAGTCTTTCATGTTTCTTGGCCTCATTTTTCCATGTGCTTATTTCAATTACAAACTTTTGACAAATTGCGTAGACTTCTTCCATTGACAAGTTCCTATTTTCTCGGGCCAATCTACTCTTGTATTGGTTGACTTTGATTAGTTATTCTTGTAGTTGATGAATCCTTTCTTCAAGAAAATTCTTCTATTTCTCCATGTCAATCAACCTTGTGTTGTTAGTAGCAAGCTTTTTATTTTCTTCTTTCAATGCTGTGAGGGCTTTGGCATGGGCATAGGTTTGTGCTTCTACAATTGAGGCATTTCACACTACCTTTTCCATCTCCATCTCAACTTTGATGTTGTGGGAAATTAGTTGCCTCACCTGATCTATTCTAAATCATTCAAGCTAGTTAAGGGCTACAAATTCTATAGGGTTTCTTCTTTTAGCTCTTAGAGTTGTTAGTTCTTCTTGTAGCCTCTACACCTCATTCTTTGTGTGTTCTACCATTGTTTCAACCATGACTAGATTCCCTTTGGTGGTAATTAGATTAGGCTGCATTGCAGTGATATTACTAAGGATATCAAGAAGATTGTGCATGACCTAACCCATCTACAATAGTCTATCTAGCACATCTTCATGTTTTGTAGGATTCATCGAGGTACCAGCTAACATTTGAGCATCTCTTACTTTAGAGATATTGATTGGCTACATAACAAGAACATGCAGGGATTTCTTTAAATGGTCATTGATGACCTCTATGGCTCATACTAAATCCTGGTGTTGCATAATCACTATTGTTGCATGTTCTCATATTTCAAGCATCACTTGGAATGATGCAGCATTCCCTAAAATTTGTTGTGCCTAATCGTCCTCTCCTCTTATCTATAGTGACACTTGCTTGTAGGATTTGTGGAAATGGTGGGCCTCATTGAGCTTTCTCTAGCCCTATAGAGGTTGGCACCCTCTTTTGTTCCCTAGATTATTGTATCTATGATTTGACACAAATGTCTCATTGATGACCTATTGTCTTGTGGTGGCAGTGTCAGAGCTTGTTGTTGCTGTTGTTGTTCTCCAACTAGTGGCTAGCTACCAGGTCTTGTTTTTTTTGATTGGTAGCTAGAATGTTACTGGTAGGAGTCAAACCTTCAACTCCGTCACTTCTTATTGGCTTTTCCAGCTGATCTTTATTGGGAGGCACTAGCTTTGACATTTTCACATAGGAAGCATTCTGGGCTTTCCTCAAGACATCATTGGTGTAGCCCAAGATTCCTACTTGTTCACATAACTTCCTTATTAGGTAAGGAAATGGCAATGCTGGTTTCCCTACTTTCTTTTTCTCAAACCACCGTTGAATTTCTAAGAAGAGTAAATGGGCAATATTGGCATTGAATTTTTCCATTAATATTACACTTCCTCGAGCTCCATAGGTTGAAATTCGATTAAGCCTTTTGGTTGGAAATCTTAAAATAGATCTTTTCTTTGGTAGTCATATCACTATAATTTTTTTCTTCCTTGTTGTAGGCTCTTTGTAGCCACAATTTCTTGGCATCTATATTAGACCTTGTGAAATTTGTGCCACATTAGTCCCTTCATTTGGGATATTCAGAGCTTTAGGAATTACCTATACTAAATATGATACTAAAACCCCTTCTATTCTCACTATAACATCAGCTTTCTTATTTTATTAAAATTGATAAGTTTCTCTTGAATACCATTCATCACTATTGGACAATGTAGGGCATAGGGGAGATGCTTGAAGTTGCATCCTCATTGCATCTGGAGCAAATTTCATGAATGGTCCAAAGTTCAATTCCACGATGACTATGGACATGATAGACTTTTCTTAGATGGCTTGTAGACATTCATTGGACAATGTGAGACATTGCCCCTATTTTGGTGTTGGTAGGACCTCTACTTCTACTTGTGTAGAGTGTTAAATAGTAGGAGTTTGTTGGTGGTTGCTAAAGGATTGAGCCCCCTGCTCTACATGTTTAGCCTAGGGAGTTTGCCCTTCCATTTGGCCTCTCCCATAGTCTCTTGGTTTTTTCCCATCTTGTTGGGAAGGTCCTTCAGCTACTGGTCTTTTCAGGGCCATCTGTAATCAATAAGAGTTTGGGATTATTAAAATGTTTTCATTAATTATTAATAGTTCTATCCTTTTCATACTCTTGGTTTGATCAAATTCTTAATTTATCATGATTACAGAGTTAGAAAAATTTAAAAAAGAAACCCCCAAGTGTTATGCTCCTTATTATTATGACCTTATGTAGTTATCATTTTCCCATTTATTATACCCTTATTTGGTTGATTGGATATTTAGGGGAATTGGTTAAGTTCTTTAGTTGAAATTTGGTTAGTTAGGTATAACATTCTTATTATTCTCTTATACTTACCCTTGATAATGTCTTCCAGGCGTTAGAAAATTTTGGCTCAAAGTTTTGGTTATATGTGTACTAGACCCCTCCATGACTAAGTTGAGTGCTTTGGGATCAATAGGGTTCAAGAATCATAGAAATTAGATCTATGGTGAGGAAGTTATCACTTTAGGAAGTTAGGTTGTTATGCTGTTCGAAATTGTCGGTGCAAGGCTGGAACGTTATGAGCACGAAAAGATCCATAGACAAGAACAGTCGACCCTGCCTCTGCTTGAGGGCAAGCTGGAATGGACGAAGGTAGAGTGCCTTGGATGGTCTGCACGCGGATCAAACAAGGACTTCCCCAACGTTTGCCGCTACAACACGTTGGGTTATACGTAAACAATGCACATTAAATGTAAACCATAAACAAACACGATAATGTAAATGAGCCTATAAACGTAAACTGAAAAACAAAGAAAACTGCAATAAATCTGTGCAAAATGTAAACTGTTTTGTATTGAAAATTGATTACAGAGTGCACCGGTCTAAACGCAGTTGTGGATTGATCACAAGGAAGCTATTTAGCCCCGATGGGTGAGGATTGTGATGGCAACTACTGGGAATTTCTGCAGGCACAGCGTGCAGGATGTATGCCCAACGTGTCAGGTTCTTGTCTCCTTTTCCTTTCTCCCGATTTGTTTAAAATTACCGATCCCCTGTCCCATGGAAACTTTGGGGTTTTATACAGGTTTTGACATTAGGTTCAGGTTGGGCAACACGTGGACGTTGACCAGGTGCAAAAGAATGAAATTTACAGGTGTACAGTATGTTACATCCGCTGGGCATATACGCTGGGTGTATACGCTGTATCTGGTGGGCGTAAATGCTCTAGGCGTATACGCTGGGAGTGCAGGGTGTATATGCTGGGCGTATACGCCTGATGTGCTGAGCGTATATGTTGGGCGTATACGCTGTGGATGCTGAGCATACATGATGCCAGCGTAAGTGTACAGGATGCCAGCGTAAGCCAAAAATGTACCCAGCGTATACACATGAAAATGCTTCATTTTAAGGTCAAAATTTGATTTTTGGGTGCCTGAGACCTGCTAGGAACCTTGGGGAAGGTTCTGGGGGGTCTGGACGCTCGATTCTGGCACGTTTTGACTCATTTCTGGGGCCCGAAATTTTGTCTACGCTGGCTGCACCCCGGCGTATACGCTGGGCGTACAGGAATGGAAGACCATCATTTGGAGCCCAGAATTTGATTTTCAAGTGCCTGAGACCTGTTGGGGACTTTGGGGAAGGTCCTGGGAGGACTAGAAACTCCACTTTAGCATGTTTTGATGAGTTTTTGAGCCCCGAAAGTTGCTGTACGCTGGGCCTTACGCTGGGCATGTGTAGGCCAGNTTTTTTGTGGTGTTTCATTGGCCCCTCTTTGTTGATGTCTGGAGGAATTGACTCGAGAGGCATCGACAAAAAAGTACAAAATACCACAGGCAAACTTGGTAGAAACATTGTCCTTTGGCACTTGGCCAGATGTCATCGCACTGTGTTCAAAAGTACCTGGGATTGGGAAATGAAGCTTGTAGTTGGATTGGGAGATGGAAATTATGGGGATTGGAAACTGATCAAGGGATTGTGCTGGTGTGGGAGAGGAATCTTCATCTTATGCAAACAACTCATGTCATTCTTGTGCAAGGCTAAAATCATCCAAGGTGATTCATGTTGGTGGTCGTTAGTACTTAGACTGGTTTGAAGTAGGTGCGAATCGCAATGAATTTGGCTTTGAAACGGGCCTGTTTTGGGTGTTTTTGATGAAAAACACTGTAGCGGTACTGTAGCAGCGTAAACACTGTAGCAGCGTAAACACTGTAGCAGGCGTAAGAACACTGTAGCAGCGTAAAATCACTATAGCAGGTGTAAGAACACTGTAGCAGCGTAAAAGCACTGTAGCAGGCGTAAGAACACTGTAGTAGGCGTAAGAACACTGTAGTAGCGTAAAAGCACTGTAGCAGGCGTAAGAACACTGTAGCAGTGTAAAAGCACTGTAGCAGCGTAAAATCACTGTAACAGGCGTAAGAACATTGTACCAGCGTAGATGCTAGGAATTTGTAAACAAAGTTAGCGTATGGTTAACAGCGTAGACGCTGGAAGACTTGCAGATAGTGAGTTTTAAACAGGGCAACGTAGACACTGGAAAGTTTGTAGGTAAGGTTTTAAACTGTACAGCGTAAACGCTGGGAGGTTTTTGGAAAAAGTCAGCGTGTACTCAACAGCGTAGACGCTGAGAGCTCTGAAGCACAACTAGTGTAAGGTAGAGGCCCTCCTTCTAGCGCCAAAAACTGTGCTGTCTGAAATCGTCGGTGCAAGGCTGGAATGTTACGAGCACCAAAAGATCCATAGACAAGAATAGTCGACCTTGCCTCTGCTTGAGGGCAAGCTGGAATGGATGAAGGTAGAGTGCCTTGGATGGTCCGCACGTGGATCAAACAAGGACTTCCCCAATGTTTGCCGCTACAACACGTTGGGTTATACGTAAACAATGCACATTAAATGTAAACCGTAAACAAGCACGATAATGTAAATGAGCCTATAAACGTAAATTGAAAAACAAAGAAAACTGCAATAAATCTGTGCAAAATGTAAACTGTTTTGTATTGAAAATTGATTACAGAGTGCACCGGTCCAAACGTAGTTGTGGATTGATCACAAGGAAGCTATTTAGCCCCGATGGGTGAGGATTGTGATGGCAACTACTGGGAATTTCTGCAGGCACAGCGTGCAGGATGTATGCCCAGCGTGTCAGGTTCTTGTCTCCTTTTCCTTTCTCCCAATTTGTTTAAAATTACCGATCCCCTGTCTCGTGGAAACTTTGGGGTTTTATACAGGTTTTGACATTAGGTTCGGATTGGGCGACACGTGGACGTTGACCGGGTGCAAAAGAATGAAATTTACAGGTGTACAGTATGTTACATCCGCTGGGCGTATACGCTGGGTGTATACGCTGTATCTGGTGGGCATAAATGCTCTGGGCGTATATGCTGGGAGTGCAGGGTGTATACGCTGGGCGTATACACCTGATGTGCTGAGCGTATACGCTGGGCGTATACGCTGGGCGTATACGCTGTGGATGCTGAGCGTACATGATGCCAGCGTAAGTGTACAGGATGCCAGCGTAAGACAAAAATGTACCCAGCGTATACACATGAAAATGCTTCATTTTAAGGTCAAAAATTGATTTTTGGGTGCCTGAGAGCTACTGGCAACCCTAGGGAAGGTTCTGGGGGGTCTGGATGCTCGATTCTGGCATGTTTTGACTCATTTCTGGGGCCTGAAAGTCTGTCTACACTGGCTGCACCCTGGTGTATACGCTAGGTGTACAGGAATGGAAGACCATCATTTGGAGCCCAAAATTTGATTTTCAAGTGCCTGAGACCTACTAGGAACCTTGGGGAAGGTTCTGGGGGATCTGGATGCTCGATTTTGGCACGTTTTGACTCATTTCTGGGGCCCAAAAGTCTGTCTACGCTGGCTGCACCCCGGCGTATACGCTGGGCGTACAGGAATGGAAGACCATCATTTGGAGCCCAAAATTTGATTTTCAAGTGCCTGAGATCTACTGGGAACCTTGGGGAAGGTTCTGGGGGGTCTGGATGCTCGATTTTGGCACGTTTTGACTCATTTATGGGGCCCGAAAGTTTGTCTACGCTGGCTGCACCCCGGCGTATACGTTGGGCGTACAGGAATGGAAGACCATCATTTGGAGCCCAGAATTTGATTTTCAAGTGCCTGAGACCTGCTGGGGACTTTGGGGAAGGTCCTGGGAGGACTAGAAACTCCACTTTAGCATGTTTTGATGAGTTTTTGAGCCCCGAAAGTTGCTGTACGCTGGGCCTTACGCTGGGCATGTGTAGGCCAGCGTACAGGATGCATACTTAGTGAAAACCAAGTATTTTGAGCTCAAAATTTACCAAGTTTGATGCCAGATGTCATCGTAGTCTTCTGTGGGTCCGAGGGAACTTTTACTTGCTTGCTTTGACTTCGTTTGATGCTATTTTGAGGCTTTCAAGCTTGGTCATGCTGAGGACCAACATGACTTAGCTTAATTTCTGTCTACAAGTGTTAGCCAAAATTTTTTGTTGTGTTTCAGTTGCCAAAGCTCAGAAAAATTGCAAAAACTCCTCTTGCTATGAAATGGTAGAATGAAAAATTTCTCTAACTCCTACATGTATATATACTATTTTTATATGTGTGACATAGTTGATACAACATTGTAGCTCCAATGTCATAGGGCCTCATACATCGTAGCTATGATGTTACCATTAGAAAATTTTTCTTTTTGAGCAATTTTAATGGAAAAATAAGTCAATTGGATGATATGGAAGACATAGAGACTATCTAAAGGATCATGGATTGTAAATTATATGTAGAATTCAAAAATTTGACTTTGAAAGTCTTAAGAAAGGAATCTTAGGCAATGAAAGTTTATGGAGTTGGTATAAGATGAATTGAAGATTTTGAATGATTGAATAGTTTCTAGGATGCTATGGGAAGTGTTTAGTGAGTCTACATTACTTTGGAAGGCACAAGATGTTGTGGAATTGCTTTATCAAGTATGAGATACAACAGTTATATAAGTGGATCCTCCCTAAAGTAGGCTTCAACCCTTAGTGCCCTTGTATAATCATGCCTATAAGTGTTTGTAGGCACTCAAGGAGTTGAATGTAAGACATACGTATTGAGGATTGAGAACCTAGAATGGGGGATGAATAAGTTTCCAATTAAAATTGTACTTGCTAGACAACATACAAAATTTTATGTGGTTCCCCAACTTGGGTACTTCCACACTCATGGGGTAGAATCCATGCATACCTTCAAACTTTGTTTTTCTATCAAATGTGATTTAAAGGACACCACACCCTATACAAGCACTGAGTTTCACATCAAAGTGATTCATCGCTATGAAACCACTTAACCGTATAAGGTCCCAAAAACCTTAGAATGTGGTTTCAAGGATCCCACAACCTTTACAAAATTAAGCTTTGTTCTAGAGTGTTTTGACATTGCTAAACTAGTCAGTTTTGCATGATCTCGACATCTCTATATGGATGCCTTCTCACAAGAAGTACATTAACCTCGTAGGGCAACATGAAAAAGAAAAGATACAAGGAAAGAATGTAACTACAATTACAAGTCCTTTTCATTGAAGCTTAATTCAACATACAATTAACATACAACTAAGCAAATGATGTGACAATGAAGGACAGGATCACAAGAACATAGATTAGAAAATGATTACTTCAATGTAAACAGTGCTTGAATTGGAGTTTTCAAAAATGCCTTGAAATTCATGCAACAACTACACAACGGCAAGTGTAAATGTCTCCTTCAAAGTTGGGATGTATAACTAAGATTTGCCTCAATTATAGAGAGATGTCTCATTTTGAAATGGGACATCTCTAGGGAGACATCTATTTTGGGATGGAGACATCTCCTAATAATAGTAGATGTCTCCTCAAGTTTTAGGTTTAATTCTTGAGGCTTCTTCTAGTCAATTTGTCTTCTTCCAAATATTTGAAGCATCTTCATTGGACTTGTAGCCTTCATTTTCATCCCTATTCTCATCTTGCCCATGTGGTCCTCATTGTTTCTCATCCATGTCTTGCCTAATCATCATACACTATAAACAACTTATGTTCTTCATTTTCCTTAAGGTTTTAACATACCAAAAGGTTAACAATCTCCGCCTTTTTGGTGATGTCCAAAACCTAAGAAAATGGGTTAGATAATTGACAATATAAATGATATTAACTAATAAAGACTTTTATGACATGAATTCCAATGGTAGCCAAAGTTATCACTAGTTAAGGCTCTAAGTTTCAAGACACAAAATAGATATCAAGTGAAAATAAAATGAAAACCAAGATATCTCTAACCATACTATTAAGGTAAAACCTGTCTCCAAAAAATATAACAAAACACACAACCATTATTTGTCCATAAACCATCCATAGTACCATAATATATGTAGTTGTTGATATATCCTCAATCATGTATAGAAACCACATATGCGCATAATCTACATAATTCACATCATCCTCAATCATGTAAAAACATCACGTATGTGCATAATCAACATCATAAAAAAAACTTGTACTAGTCTTCCCCTTTTTGGAAATCATTAAAAATGAGAGATCACTTGAAAAGGCTAATCACTAATCTTTGTTGCATCATTTGAATCCTCATTAGAAGAAACTACAACACAAGAGGGTCTATAAGTATTCTCCTCATCATCATTACTACTAGTACTAGCATTAGAAACATGTTTCTCATCATCATCATCTGAAGATGATACTTGCACTAGAGCTCTCCATGAACAAAGCTTCACTCAAAAGCAAGATGAAGCTGGTTGATCTTGTTGGGATGGAGCTTATTGAGAGGATGAGGAAGCATCCTTCCTTTGATAGAATTAGTAGGTCTCCACTAAGAGGAAGTCCCAAAGATGCTCTTCATAGCTTGCTACTTAAATGTCTTTAGAGCATCATCTAGATAATGAGAGATAGATCTAGGTTACATGGGATCAGGAAGCTTCCCCTAGACACATGTTGGTGGTGCATCAAGCTCGTCTGAATCAAAGGAATTTCTTGAGTCATATGCTCGGGAAGGCCTAGCTACTATTAAATGTCTAGGTGGGATAGGAAGGTCCTCCTCATTGTCTAAAATTGGAGGAGTGGTGATCTCCTCAAACTACTACTTAGCAGGAGGAAGAGATACTCTGACTGCATCCATTCTCTTATGAAGGTAAGAGAGGTTCATGCCAATCATTCCTAAAGTATGAGAAAATGGACTATGTAGCTTCTTTAGCAAAGATCTCATCTAGCTACTAGCTAATTTTGACCTTCTCAACTAAGGAGAGGTCCGAGATGGGGATGTAGATAACTTCTTTTGGGACTTTTGTGGCATGGTGTTAGTTTCTGGCTCATGAACATGGGTGGAGCTCCTATTTTTTGAGTACTCACCAAAGCTCCTCTTTCCTTTAAGCAAAGCCATATCTAGAATGAGACCACCTCTCAGCAAACTGATGAGGTGAGGGTGCCCAAGGATTCTCTCCTTTATGAACAAACCCAACATTCTCCATAGAGAGTATGACCCAAATCCAAGAGTTTTTCTATGAGAAGATTGTAGAGAACAAATGCTTGGGTTGGAAATAAATAATTATAACTTCCACCTTTTATAATGATGTTGTATAAAAAAATGAGGAAGAGGATGGAGGCATCAGAGGCCATCTAACTTCTATAAATTCTCCCACTATGAATAGATACTAACTCCCTAAACAAAGCATCACAAAACTCATCTTGGGAGATAGGATTACACCATTCATAAAAATGTCACTCATGGAAAAAATGGTGATCCAAAACACATCAACACTAGAAATTCCAAGAATATCATTAACAACTAGAAGGAAAACATTTATAAGCAAACCCCCAACCATAGTAGTACAGGCCCCAACAGAAGCATTTTTAATGACAATGTTACAGTAAAATTCTTTGATGAGAATTTCGCGCACACATAAAATTAATAGAAATGAAATTAGCCTAATTCAATACTTTAAAAAAACTCATCACCTCCTTGTATCTATGATATGGGAAAGAAAGAGAATGCTCAAATATGATAGAAATGATTCAAATTACCTCAAATTGTTGCTGGGTGCTAATTGATTTGAACTAAGGATTGTAGGTATTAATAGTGTTGGAGGAAGCTCCGTTTGACTTCTTGTTTCTCTTAGGCTATGCCCTTGATGTTGCTACCTTCTTGTGGGCCATGGATGTTGAAGAAATAGCACAACTTGTAGATGTTGATGAAACCTTCATTGTCTCCCCTTGAACATTTATGTTTGAATGAATAAAAAATGAGGGTTTAGATTTATATAATAGCACTAAACAAAGGTTTTAAATGAAAAGATAGACATCTATGTCATGCTTTTAAAACATAGGTAGACATCTCCTTTGAGAAGTAGATGTCTCTGCTGTGACAAAAGGAAACATAAGTAGAGGTCTCATTTAAGAAGTAGACATCTCTTAGTAAATGTCTCTTTTGAAAAGTAGATTTCTCATAGTAGATGTCTTTAGGAATATGTCTCAGCAAGGTGGGGTTTAGTAAGATAAGGCTCAGGGATGGCTACCAAGGATTATAGTCTTAAAAGATAGTGAATCAAAAACTTACCTCTACTTACCTTTCTTGTTGAAGAGGAAGAGATGCCTAGGAATCTTGAGAATGAGATCCCTCTTTTAAGGTATCTCCTATTATATAAATTTCATCTATTTCCAAAGATTGGCTCCCTTTGACAAAATCATTTGAAAGGATTTTCTTGTTATCATCATCCTTCTTCTTAATTCTCCATACCTTCCTCATGCCTTTGCCCTTTATCGTATTATCACACACAACTTCCTTTCTAGACATATTTTGATAAGACAAAGGAGTTCTATGATATGTCCAAGTATTCATATGATAATACTTCAAATTAAAATCCCATTACTTATGTCCAAATTTATTGTAGTAATAGCACCTAATCCTTTTATTTGGATAAAAGTTATTTGATCTTGAAATTACCTTTTGGGTAAATGGAGTGCTTGCAGTTACCTCAATCTTTGAAGAAGCCTCTTATTTTGATGCTTTTTGTGGGGATTCTTGTTCTTATTGATAGCAAGCTAGTGCACTTTTACCATTTGGACTTCTTCCCTATCCAAGAACTATTCGAAGAGATTCATTTCCTTTGACATGCCTTTCATTTATAAGTTTAGTATTTGCAAGTTTTTCCTTATCCTACTCATAAGATAAGGTTATTTTTTCATTCTCAATCCTTAGGTCTGAGATTTATTTTGTGAGTTCTAAAATCTTTATATTTAGTGAAGAAATATCTTGATCCTTTGTTTGTAGTTGATTATCTAACTTTATACAGAGACGTTGAAAAGATAAAAGTTCCTTACATAAGAGATCATACATTTCTTCATTATTTTCAAATTGATCATCATCTAAGAGGCTAGCATTATCATTTGTGAGAGCCATATAGATGAGATGTGAATCTTTTGTATCATGATCCATTTCTTCTTCACTGGGTTGTTCATCATTCAAGCTTGTGTAGAAGTTGGTATTTGTTGTATTGATATTATTCATATCGGTCCGTTTCAACTTGCAATTACTAGGACATTTGGAGGCCATATGGCATCTTCTCCTACATATCCAACATTCTATTGAAAATGAATCAAAATTAGAGTTTGAAAAATTCTTACCTTTGGTGTTGGATTGATTGGGTCCTTGTTGATAGAAACTCTTATCCTTTTTTGCTAAAAGTATTTGAAGCCTTCTTGATAAAAGGACTATTTCTTCTTGATTGGTTACTTCTTGAACTTTTGGGTCCTCTTTGGATGCTGATTCCAAGGTAATGGAATTTTATTTTATTGCCCCTTCACTTATGAGATTCATTTCATAATAAATAAGAGCACTTTGAATGTCTTCGAATTTTAAGACCAAAAAATCCATAATTTCTTCCATAGATATAACCTTAGGTCTAAACTTAGGTTGTAGAGTTCTAATCATCTTTATTATTACATCACTTTTAGGAAACTCCTTGCCTATACCCCTAATTGCTACAACTAGATCATTAGCCCTAGAGAAATAATCTTTTATCTTTTCACCTTCTCTCATTTTGAGTTTGTCATACTTTGTAAGATCAAAAGTTTAGATTGTTTGACTATGGATGTGCCCTCATAGGTAGCTTTTAAGGTTTTCCAAATTTTCTTAGTAGTTCTACATCTAGCTATTTTATTAAATTTAGACTTATTTAATGCACAATATAAACAATTTTTTGTTTTGGAATCATACATAAACTTATCTCTTTCTTCTGATGTCCACTTGCTCCGTGGTTTGATGGCCTTTTTTGCACTATTGACAGGTGTTGTATAACCTTCAAGGATGGACTCCCATACCTCAAACTCCATTGACTCAAAGAAGCCTTGCATTCTTACCTTGCAATAGGAAAAATCAAACCCATCAAACATAGGTGGCTCTATATAGGATGTTCCCTCCATAGTTCATTTTTGAAAATTGAAGCTGAATGTAAGAGTACTAGTTTTTTATATCACTTGAGAATTGAGAACTTAGAATGGGGGATGAATAAGTTCCCAATTAAAATCATACCTACCACATAACACACAAAATTTTAAGTGGTTCCCTAACTTGCGTACTTTCACATTCATAGAATAGAATCCGTGCATACCTTTGGACTTTGTTTCTCTATCAAATGTGATTTAAAGGACACCACACCCTATACAAGCATTAATTTCCACACTGGAGAGTTTAATTACTATGAAACCACTCACCCCTGCAAGGTCCCAACAAGCTCAAAATGTGGTTTCAAGGGCCCCACAATCTATACAAATTTAATCTCCACTTCGGAGTGTTTTGGTGCTGCAAAACCACTCAATCTTGTAGGATCCCAACAAGCTTAATACAGATGCCTTCTTGCAAGAAGTACATCAACCTTGCAGGGTAACAAGAAAAAGAAAAGATACAAGGAAAGAATGTAACTACAATTGAAAGTTCTTGTTGTTGAAACTTAATTCAACATATAATTAACATACAACTAAGCAAATGATGTGACAATGAAGGGCAAGAGTACAAGAGCATAGATTAGACAATGATTGCTACCATGTAAATAGTGCTTGCTCCATTTTCAAGAATTTGATGTCTTCTTATAGCATTAGAGTTTTTGAAAATACCTTGGAATTCATGTAATGACTACCCAACAACTAGTGTAGATGTCTCCTTTGAAGTTGGAACATCTACCTGAGATCTACCTTAATTCTGGAGAGACATCTCATTCTGAAATGGAACGTCTCTTGGGAGAAATCTCTAGGGAGATGTCTATGTTGAAATGGAGATGTCTCCTAATAATAGTAAACATCTCCTCAAATTTTAAGGTCTAATTCTTGGGGCTTCTTCTAGTTAATTTGTCTTCTTACAAATCTTTGAAGCATCTTCATTGGAGTCATAGCCTTCATTTTCATCCTTGCTCTAATCTTGCCCATGTGGTCCTCATTGTTTCTCATTCATGCCTTGCCTAATCATCATACACTATACATAACTTATGTTCTTCATTTTCCTTAAGGTTTTGACATACCAAAAGGTCAACACCTATCTAGCAAAACATACATGTTAGTATTGCTAGATTTGGAAAATAGCACTATATTATATAAAACCATAAAGTCATGATTAAATATACAATGTAGTGGAATGGAGTGTAGAAGGGATTGTAGAGATCATAACGTGAGGTGTCTTACCATAGGCATAATGAATCCTTGTGTGTAATTCATGGTTAAAGTAATCATTAGTCTTTCTATCCAAGATTCAAATCAAGTCCAAACCACTTTCTACTAACATCACATTATTTCATCCCCAAGGCTCACAACCATAAGACTATCATTGTTGCAAGGAGTATTACCACTTGGCACTACTATTCAAGGAAGGAGATTATTAATAGCAAACTTTTTTATTTTTTAGAGTTATGAGAAGCCACCTATCTTCATGCATGGGTAACATGTCTTTCTAATGACATGGTAAGGTAGCACTTATTGTACTCTTACTTCCATTTTTTTTGTTAGAACTAAAAAGAATAATACATCCTTGTCAATAGGATAGAACTTATAGTAGTAATCCTAGAAAATCCATAAGTCCACTTGATGTCATACCCTTTTCATTCCTACTTGATTCTTCACTTTTTGATCTAGGGATAATGATCATAGGTTTATTCTTAGTTTTATTATGAGAAGAATGTCATTATGGTCATGGTAAGAACCTCTGATTGTTGGAATGGGTGGATGGATGTTGTCATCTCAATGTATAGGTAATCAATCCTTTATGACTTGATAACATAGAGCAATCTTCACCTTATTGGGACTACATCTTTCTTTATTCTATGCATTTTGTTGAAAATTAACAAGAATATGTACAAGTGAAATAATGGAAAAGTATAGAAAAACTTTAGAAGATATTAAGAATGGAAAAGATAACAAGAATGAAAAATCATTAAAGAATTTGAAAATGTCAAAGAATAGGAGATTATTAAGAAATTAGAAAATATAGAAGTATAGGAAAATATATGAAGAAAGTAGGAAAATGTAATAAGAAAATGAAAAATTTAGTATGGCACCTATGTGTCATGTGGAACACCCCCACAACTATGATCAGAACTGGTTAACTAGAAGTTGAATAGGTAGTGGACATTTGGATAGACTGGGGAGAATCCACAATAGAATTGGGATATTCATGGTAATGCTTGACCTGTTGGATATTTACTAAGATGAGGCTATTTGGGCTAGTTGGATGGTAAATGTGCATAATGCTAGATGGATAGGTTACCTGGATGATGTATGGCCATTTTCAAAGTGTTTGGAACTTAGCCTTTTCTAGAACATGATTGGGATTATAGTATAGAATCTTATCACTTGGCTATATCAACACTTGATGTATGGCACATCATGCTTACACTTGGAGTATTTCTTATGGATCTCATTACTCATGAGTGCTACTAGCTTATTCTCTTCTAAAAAATTAAGGTTTATAAGTCATTCCTTCTAGGCTAAGCTTAGGTCTAGGTCTAGTTTACTAGTAGTAGGTAGAGTTTGGAGCTCTACTTGGATTGGAAGCATAGGTAATTTACCATAAACTAACTCGTAGGGTGAGGGTCCAATGGAAATTTTCCTTATAGTTCTATAGGCCCATAGAACATCTTTTACCTTAGTGCTCGAATCCTTCCTAAATTGACTAACCATCATAGTTAATATCCTTGTAATTTCATGGTTAGTTACTTCAACCTAACTATTTTCTTGGGGATGATATGGTGTGGTCAATTTATGGTTCACCTCAAGTTTTTACATAGGCTTCTTAAATGTAGTACCGGTAAAATAAGTTCCATTGCTTGAGAAAAGCATCCTTTGTACTTTGAATCGATTTACCACATGTTGTTGGGAAAATATGGTAGTTGTTTTGGTTGTATAATATTTAACTACAATTGTGTTTGCCTACTTTGTGCAATAATCCATGATCACTATGATGTAACCTTTCCCATTCAACATTGGTGTGATGGATCCCATGAAGTCAATTCCCCAAATATCAAATGCTTCTAATGGCTAGATCCATTGTTGTGGTCCTTCATTTCTAGTAGTTATTCCTCCATCTTGTTGACATCTTTCACAAGATTGAGTGAAATTATGGACATCTTGGAATATGTTAGGTCAGAAGTGGCCAACCATCATCAGTGTAGATGCTGTTCTATGCCTAGCGTAATGACCACCACATGGTCCTTCATGTGCATCTTGTAGGATCCTTTGTTGATTACCTTCTAGTACACACCATCGTACTAACCCATCAGCACAAATCTTGTAAAGATTCCTACTTATCTCCATATATCTCTTAACTTTATGAAGGAATTGTTCTCTATGTTTCTTACTTCACTCAATAGGAAGCTCTTATGTGGTTAAGTAAGTCATGTAATTAGTTGTCCATGACTTCTCTGTTAAGTTAATAGCCATTATTGTCTTTGTGAATAGGTTTTCATTAGGGAATTGATTTGACAATAGCTCTTCTTAGTTCCACAGTTCCCATCTCAACCTTGACAAGTGATCTACTACTACATTTTCTATGTATTTCTTGTCAATCATGGTAATGTTGAATTCTTATAAAATGATGAGCCACCTAATTACCCTAGGAATTACTACTGGTTTATTCATTAGGATTGAAATTGCACTATTATCTATATGGACTTAAATTAGGTACTCAAGCACATAGTGTTTGAATTTCTCAAGTGCGTACACCATTGCGATAAGCTTCTTTTTTATGATGGTGTAGTTAATCTATGCTCCAATGATGCTTATACTAGCATAATTTATGTAATATAGCCTTTTTTGATCATCCAATTGCATTAGCACTACACCTAGTGCATAATTTGAAGTATCTATCATGATATGGAAAGGCTTAGACCAATCAGGATCTTGGAGGATTGGTGTTTAGATTAACTTTTGTTTCAAGGTATCAAACGCCTTTTCACATGATTTTGTCCATTGAAATGGTGCATCCATCTTGGTTAGCTCTACTGATGGTGTTGCTATTTTTGAGAAATTTTCTATAAATCTTCTATAATATCTCATGTGGCCTAGAAATGATATAATATCTTTAATAGTTTGTGACCTTTGGGTGATGTTTTGTATGACCTTGATCTTCTCTAGATCTACCTCACTTTCTATTTGTAAAACTTTATGTCCTAACACAATCCCATCTTGGACCATTAGATGGCCTTTTGTCCAATTGAGCTTCAAGTTTTTCTCTATACATCTTTTTAGTACTTACTCTAAACAGTCCAATGTCTATTTAAAGTTTAGCCCATAAGTTGAAAAATCATCCATAAATAGCTCCATGCCATTTCCTATTTTCTTTTGGAAAATTCTTAGTATAAGTCTTTGAAAGGTAGTGGGTGCATTGTAGAGACCAAAAGGCATTTGCTTACAGGCAAATGCTCCCCACAAACTCATGAATTTTATCTTCTCTTAGTCTTCTAGTGTAATACAAATCTTGTTATATTCACTATATTCATTAAGAAAACTATAGTACTAGTGTCTTACGATACTATCTAGGACTTGGTTGACAAATAACAAAGGAAAATGATCCTTGAATGTTGCAGAGTTCAATAATTGGAAATCAATACACACTCTCCACTTGCCCTCCTTTGGAACAATTACCAAAGGACTAATCCATTCATTATCTACAATGGAATAAACAAATTTCTCCTTTAGTAATTTTTCCAACTCTTACTTTACCACTTCCTTAAGCTTGGGATTCAGCCTTCTTTGTGGTTGGCATTGTGGTTTAATAGTTGGATATATGTATATTTGATGTTGAAAAATTCAAGGATCAATGTCTATTATTTCATAATAAGACCAAGAAAATGTC
>MNCI01011118.1:1311-15183 GCA_015680685.1 Gnetum montanum | reverse complement strand
TTACCCATCGGTGTACTTAGGGACTTAAGTCCGTGAAATTTGACTAGATCGCTACTACAACGCTTGTGATTCACATGGTTGGGCATAAGGACTATTTGCTTCTCATCAATAGAAAACTAAAAGCATCATACCACCTAGTTAGGAGAAAATCTCATCAAATTCTCCACTGCACCAAATGTGGAACATAGAAGGAAGGTTGTGAATATAGTGATTTATCCATCACAGTTTCCACTCCTTTGAGAGCATTGCCACATATTCCACTATCCGCTAATTATAAATCATTACATCAAGCTCATATGTACTTATATATTTGAGTATTCATAAGTTAGCAACAAAGCATCATGTTGTATCACATAGGGATGAATCACCATCCACATTTAGAACAACTGCTTCTCAAGTTAAATCAAATCTTAAATAAGAAAAAATTTATTAAAGAAATTAAGATATTGAAACATCAAAGAACTTTGATGTTCAAACAACCATCCAAGAATAAGAACATGGGGACACTCCTATTAAATATGAGATCACAAATAGAAAAATTTGAAATATTATTAACTTTCCTCTATGTATCATAAGTTGAATCATTAAGGTATCATTGGCAAAAGATCCTTAGATGAGAGTCTAGGCATAGCTTCATAACACAAACATAAAGCCATGTCATCGTAACATCTAATTATGGATTTCTTAAGGCATTTAATTCAAAGACTCTTCACAAGATCAATGGATTCAAGAATAGCCACCCCACAATAGTAACCCATTATATTAAGGAACATAAGTCATATACATTGCCTCAAATGTGATGCATAACAAAATCACCATCTTAAACTATTGTAATGATCAACTAGTAGAATACAATGCATCTCTCACAATTCATCATTATGAACTTGGGTGTAGACAATTGATTTTCACAAACTGGAGATCATTGATAACATTTTCTTGGCACACCATATGATTTCTTAGTACAAAATTTTAAGCTATATTACATTTATATGTTTTGTGTAAGAGCTCAACCTAACAAGAAAGGAACTTTCTTCAATCAAATAATGCTTAAGTCATTTGATTGAAATATGAAGCTAAATTCTAGATGGTAAGGATCTTGATGTTTGTAGAATATTTTTACTTATGACATGTCATCCATACTCCTTGTAGTTCTATCACACTCTTTGGTTACATCATCGGTAAGTAGGAAATCTACCCTATGAGAAGAAGACATTGTTAATCAGCAAGTGTGCGTTAAAATAAAATTATTATTAGCATATGAAAAATTTTCTTAAGCTCTAATAATGATCCTTGAATAAACTTATTTATCTAACGCACTATCATTAAATCCTTAGCAAGGAAACCAATGATGAGCATCAAAGTAATCCTACATGTAACCATATGAATCATAAGTATTCATGTAGAATTCGATTAAATTTTTTGGACTTGGAACTAGATGGATGCCTTATATAACCAAGCACTACTATACTAATCGTTGTCTTCCCAATCACACTTGTGTAGGCTCAAATTATATGGTTAACTGTGACTGAGACATATAATTATTTTTATGATTATTAAAATATTTAAAGTATTAACATATAAAACTATTAAAGGATTAACATACTTAATCTAAGTGAAAAAAGTAATTTTAATCTCATCTAGCATGGATTATTCGTTCCCAATTCACTGTACACATCCCTAACATGTACTAATACTATTGGGTTACTAATTATTCCATCATTCGGAATACTAAGTGATCCACCACTAGGATTACCAAGCATTAATATGTTGATGCTTAAAATTGGTTGTGCTCATGTGAATTAACTAGGTGTAAGTGGATAAAGTAATTAACTATTTGCGTGAAGAGTAAATGAACAATTAAAGTAAATTATAGGAAGGTAAATTAAAATGCTAATCCAAGTGTTGTAATGGATAGAACAAAGTTTGATGTTATTGCGCTATGCAAATGTGTCCAAATACATCATGCACTCGAATAAAATTCTATACAATTCATTCAACCCATGTTGCAAGCACTCAAAAGGAAAAATATTCTACCTTTTGTGGAAGAAAATTGCAAAGGTCTTCCTACAAAATGACCAAAAGGTGCCATAAACATGGTGAGGACATGCATTTATATAGGCATTGATAGAGACTGCATCAATGCATTAGTGTTGACATGTCTCAAGCTATGTTGACACATATACGTTGATGAGGCTACATCGATGCATATGTGTTAATGAGTCTACGTTGACACAACTAACTGATTTATCATTCATTAAGATCTTAGGGCATATGGACATGCATGAATCCACTATCTAGAAGGTTAGTAGTCTAGGGTTGCAAATGAGGCAACAAGAACTAGTAACAGTAGTGCTATATGATAAGGAAACTAATAAAAGACCTATAGGCACTAATTATGCTATGAGTACTCATATTAACTATATCATGCACTACACAAAGTGTGAATGTGTTAATTGCCATGGATGTGATGAGTCTCTCTTGGGGCACTAGTTGCCAAGAAGCATGTGTTATGCCTTGTGTATCATGGTTGGATTGTATGTTGTACATGTGATTCTTGTGGTGCTACGTCATGAGTATGTGTTGATAATTCCTTAGAGCATCGGATGCTAGGGAAAATTGTTGTGCTATTATGCCTTAAGTATACGAGTAGATAAATCCTTGGAGCATTATATGCCAAGGAATTATGTTATGTGTAGTTTTCATATGGTTCCTCGAAGCATAGGATGCTAGGAGCCTATATTGATTATGCTTTTGTGTTGAGTCCATATGTTGTGATAGTGATATTGTGACACCATGATTGTGATGTAGAGTTCTTAGACATGTATGAGTCAATTATATGCTATGTGCTAGTTGTATGAGTTGTAATTGATGCAACTAAATGCTTATTGTGTGCATGTTGCACTAACCCTAGTGTACCTTAAAATATTGTGTTTTTGTTAATAACTTCAATATTCGCTAATCATAAAATCAAAATCAAAATTTTGTCTATAAACAAGTTTAAGAATCTTGTTACAAAAAAGAGGAGATAAAATGCTCTCACTTGTAAAAAAAAAAAAATATGCATCAAGGAAGACTAGAATGCGAAAATGTGAAAAGATATTTTAGAATGACTAAAATATGAGGCTATTTAAAAGACACCTGAAAATATAGAAAGAATATGAATTTGTATTATTTATGAATTTATATAATATTTGCCATAAATGCAATAGGTTTTAGCATAGTGTTTTTTGCCTATGCGTATAGTTCATTAAATTTTTTTTTTTTAGAAAAAAAAAACGTAAAACCGATGGTGCCTAGAGAAAAGCCAACGATCCTACGTCACATGTCATGTCAGGCCGTTATTTTTACCGACGGCCCGCCGAAGAGGACAATATGGTTTTACCATTTTAAATCACCAAGTGCATGAATAAGGTCCAGGCGAGGACAATATGGTTTTACCATTTTAAATCACCAAGTTGCATGAATAAGGTACCATTTTAAATCACCAAGTTGCATGAATAAGGTCGAGGCGTGCACTGTCTGCCAATCCGATCGCTGTCCGCCTCAAAGACCAGAGAAATATCCAGAGCTAGCGTTGAAATTTGAAGCACAAAATCCAAAAAGCAAAAAAACTTTCTTGGGTGCAATGCATGATCAAAATCACTCAAAAAAAACTTTCTTGGGTGCAATGCATGATCAAAATCACTCAAAAAAACTTTCTTGGGTGCAATGCAGGATCAAAATCACTCTGAGTAGGTGGGTCGCGCGGAGAAAAGACATTGCGCAGCAGCCTGTTTTGGCTTGGATGGATAAGTACTAAGCTGAATTTTAAAGGGATTTGGCCTGAATTTTAACTGGGATTAAATCCACATCCAGCAAGATGCAGTTCAACAAACGCAACTTGGACATGCTAGAGTCTTATCCAGGACGAATCCGTCGAGCATTCTGTCAGCCATGGCGGCTCTGTTGCGGCTATAAAAGCGAGAGCTGGCAACACAGCCGAAACCACAGAAGCAGATAATCCAACTCACAAACAAACATGGCTAGAAATGCTGGAGCAGCCATGGCAGCAGTGCTGGTAGTGGCATTAGTACTGATTTTAAATGCGGAGAGAGGAGAGGCACAGAACTGTGGATGTGCCAGCAACCTGTGCTGTAGCCAGTATGGCTACTGCGGCAATAGCAATGCCTACTGCGGCGACGGATGCCAGAGCGGCCCCTGTTATAAGCCCAGCCGTAGCGGCGGTGATGTCAGATCAATTGTGACGCCCTCTGTGTTCGGGCGCATGGTGTCGCCGAGATCTGGCTGCGAGGGCAATGGATTCTACTCCTACTCTGCTTTCCTCGAGGCAGCCCAGGCGTTCTCTGGTTTTGGCACCTCCGGATCTAATGAAGTCAATCGCCGTGAACTCGCTGCCTTCTTCGCAAACGCTGCTCATGAGACTGGCGGTGAGTTATTCTTGCACAATTGTTTTTCTATCGGTAAATCATTTTCTTCTGTGAGATTTATGGTTTTCTGTCGTTTTTCTATTATGAAACTCGCCGGGGTACTTTTACCAGAGGGCAAGAATGCTTGATCCGTTTAGAACCTCACAGGGTAGGGTTTGTGGGGTTGGTTGCATCCTGAGGTGGTTAAATCTATCCAGCCTCTCAGTGCTTCTATTGCTGTTAATAATACCTTTTGTTTTCTCTTGCTCTGTAATAAACTTTGTGCAGATCTTTTGGTTATGAGATTGCTTCTCTTGGTGCATATCTTTGATGGTGTGATGTATTCTTGTTGTTTTTTAAAGTTTTTATTTAAGTGTTAATCTATTGGTAAAACTCTTGATTTAAAAGCTTGAAGTTATAGGTTCTATTCTAGTGAGCTCTTAGTATATGTAAGACTCAGAAAATTTAACAATAAAATATTAATCTGTTAGTAAGACTCTTGCTTTGAAAGTTTCACTTCAAATATTAATATTAGTAAGAATTAATATTAATAAAATGTTAATTCTAGTGGATTTGGGTTCCAACACCTCAAACCAAGTAAAAATTTCAATTTTAGTTCTGAGTAACAACTTCAGCCAATGGAATCAACATTGAACCTGTTGGAGTCATGATCCTTTTTATGTCCAGATTCTTTGGTCAGTTATTCTGTAAGTAGAATGTTTTAGGTGATTGAGATATATGGGAATTTTGAATTTTGCATTTGAATTTGTGTTTCATAGCCTTCTGCTACATAAACGAGCAAAACCCGAAGATTACCTACTGCCAGCCCTCGGCCACGTTCCCTTGCGCGGCCGGGAAGAACTACCATGGCAGAGGCCCTCTGCAGCTTTCTTGGTAACTCCCTCCTCCAATTCAATCACTTCTCCTTTGTTTTCCTCCTCCTCCTGGATCGATCAGTTTCACGTAACAACGATACATGGCTTTCTGTTTGTCCCAGGAATTATAATTACGGAGCAGCCGGGAAGAATCTGAACTTCGACGGGATAAACAATCCGGATGTGGTGGCGAGCAACGCAGGAATATCATGGAAGACAGCCGTGTGGTTCTGGATGAAGAACAGCAACTGCCACAGCGCCATTACCTCTGGAGGTGGCTTCGGTGCCACTATCAAAGCCATAAACAGCGGCGAATGCGGTGGCGGAGCTCCCGAACAAGTGAAGAGCCGCGTGAAGTACTTCAACCAGTTTTGCCAGATCCTGGGGGTCAGCCCTGGCCCTAACGTTAGCTGCTAGTGCTACTTCTGATCAGAATCAGAGTTCCCTGAAACGCCACCAATAATAATAATAATAAGAGTGGCCTCCAGCGGCCCTACTTCCACTGTAATAATCCTCTACTTCCGCTGTAATAATCCTCTATTTATGAATAAAACACTCCGGCTCTGCCTTTGTCCGGCAGAAGCTTACATATATGTATAAGCCACTGCATTCCATGGTAATGAGTAAAATCCATGTTACCTGTGAGTGTCTAGTTCTGGTTTCAGTGGAAGATTTTCACACCCCGCCGAATGATATATATATACCGGATTTTCAGACCCTGCCGAATGATATATATATACCGGATTATACGTCCGAAATTGCACGAACCGGTTAATACGCACGTTAATGAAAAGGCTTCGAAACTGTCGAATCGATGAAATCGTTGTCACTGCCCTCTCGTCGAGACGGTTTCTTTTTCAGTGCCAGTCACATGTCATGGTTTTTGAGGCCGTGGCAGGGCTAATATTTAATGTACGTGCATCATCTGGACTACGGCATGACTCAATTTTAAATGTTGTAGCAACCACAAAAATCTAGGTGGAAACCATATGTAAATGGAAATGGAAATCTAGGTTGAAACCATATCTAAATGGAAATAGAAATAGAAATTCTTAAATCATAAAGGGTTTACAAGAAAAATATTTTTTATTACAAGGCTTTGATATGGTCATGAGAGGTCTTAGACACCTCAACAAGAAAATGATCCAATATTGGCACTTCCAACTCAAACAAATGTGAGAAAGTTGTTGCCTAATACTATATTCAAGTTTAAGAACATTAAAGACTAGCCAATTAAAAAAGATATTGATAAAACCAATTTTTTGACAACTACGATATCGGGTATCCAATATCAAAGCTATGATATTGCGTATCCAATATCAAAGCTATGATATTGCGTACTCGATATCAGAGCCCAAGCTATGGCATTGGCTATCGATATTGCAAGACACATGCCTGCCTATAAATACGACACTTAGGCACATGGTCCAAGACACAATTCTATCCACCCTTGCCGAAATTCTTTCAATTTGTTTCTGTGAATTTAGGCTCAGCAACTAGAAGTGTGAATGCTCACAATGTAGTGTGAATTAGTGAACGACATCTTTATTCGAGCATTTTGTACTTGGGCATAAGTGTGATTGGAAATAAAGATCAAGCTATTTTCCTCTATTGCAACATTCTCCTAGATTTACTATTATACTTATGATGAGTGGCAAGGTACCCCTACGCCCAACCATATGATGAGTGGCAAGTAGCTCTTACTTTTTGCCCAAACAATGTTGGATGTATTTACCAAAGCCCAAGTGGTGAGGCTCACTATGATGAAGCTACTTAAAGATGACTTTGGTAGATATACCACGCTCTATGCCAAAGCCTACTATAGGTGCTTGACAAATGGAATAACCCATAGTTGGTGGGAAATCCCTAATTTCAACACAAATATGTGTATTCCTCTTAGTGTCCCTACACTACCTTCATCCAACAAGACAAGTAAGAATTTGTTTTCTTTTTGTTCTTTTGTTATATTTTATGTTGATGCTACATAAATATTTTTATGGTTATAGAGTTAGAGGTTATGCAGGCTTTAAGCGTTTAAATGGTTTTATTGGTATGACGATAAATTTATCTTTGGTTGGTTATATTTGTTATATTTTGATTTTTATGTGATGTGACTATGTCTAAGCTAATTGGCCTCTTGTTGCATTATAGGGGCTACCTCCTCCTCCACCATCATGTTGGTCATTTCAAAATGCTCTAAGGAGACTCTTATCCTCAAGTAGGATGATGTGAACTTGACATAACAGTGGTTGGCTAGTAGGATGCCTTGAAACATTCAAGAAAACATCATTGATGTAGGTTTGCTGGATCTTTTTATCTCCCCTATCCCAACCATCCCTTCCCTTGAGATGGTGAACATCATTGCCTCCTTTGATAAAGGGGTAAAGAAGTTCATCATCCATCTTCATGGTGTGCCTACCACCTTGGCCATTAATGCATCCACCTTCAATGACCTCTTTGGCATTCCTCATGAGGACTTGAAGATTGTCACCAAAGTAAGTAAAGAGGTGGACTATTGGGAGGGATTAGAATAGTGGTTAGACACTTGCCATGGTCACAAGGTGTTATCTCTTAACTAGTTTTGGGTTGTAGAGGCTAAAGAGGCATATTCCTTGTTCCAATCCTGGGCATTCCCTAAGTTATTTTCATAGGGAAAGATAATGAGTGTTGAACAAGCATGGAACATGAAGAAGGTCCTTTCAAAGGGTGCTCAATTTAACTAGGCTAGCCATTTGGCTTCAATGCTATGTGGGAAGATGCATAAACTCCAAAAAGACCTTACGATGAAATGCCACATGCACTATGCATTTTTTGTGGCATATCTAAGGAGGTTTGTGGAGTTCCTAGTGGTGAGGAAGGATGGACAATGGGTAAGTCAAGATCCATCCCAACTCTCTAAGCCTTGGGTTAAACATGTCTGTCCTACCGTATAGGCTCATAATCCACAAGAGGATATCAGAAAGTCACTATCTTTTACCACTAAGAAACTCAATGGTAGATGTTGTGCTTCCCCTAATAGCATGGGGATTGATCCCTAAGTTGGGCATGAGAATGTTGAAAAGACCAAGAAATTATATGTTCAAGCTAAAGGTGTAGCTAGAGCAAAATTGAAGAGGCCTATGGTTGAGGAAGTAGCACTAGTGATTGAACAACCTTCCAAGAGGAGGTTTGTTATTAGACTTAGCTAGGCATGTAGCATGGTTATAGGTATGTTTGGTTTGTTTTATTTTTTTCAATTGTATTCTATTTTACATTTTTTTATATTGTGTGATTATGCTCTTATTTTGTTTGGGAAAAATGTGCTGAGTTATTCTACATTTTGTTTTTATTGGTCAGGTAGACAAACAATAGGAATTGGTGGCCCAAGAAGTAGTAGTATAGGTGTAGCAAAAGTGCCTAGAGAAGGAGCTCCTACAATTGCATGAGGATGAGGGGTTATCCAATGTTGCATTGGATGATTTGGACACTATATTTGACCCCTCATAGCTAGGTGAACCCCCTTCTATCACTTCAAATAATACTCCAGGTATGTGTGCATTTTGTTTCAGATGTTTAAGTTTTATTATTTTATGTTTAAGTGTGGTCCTAATCATTAATTGATTGTTATGCTTATCATAGTTATTGAGCCTTAGCCCAACACTTTAACCTCCACATTTCACATGAAGCCATGGGTGGACACTCCTAATAAGAGGGAATTCATGCATGGGACGACTAAAGACATGATTGATTGATTACAACAGATTTCTCTTTATGTTGGTAAGAATTTAGATTATCCTTCATAAATAGTTATTTAGCTTTTATGATTTTTGTAGTTTTATTATTTTATTTATCTTGTTTTTCATTATTTTTTTGGTTATTTGGTCATTTATTTTTTCTCATATGTCTTTTTATTTTATTTTCAGTGTCTAAGATTAGATGGGATTCTAACCATCCCATTGAGATTGATGCACTACCTAGCTTACCCTCAGATGTAGAGAATGTTCCACAAAAGTTGTATGAAAGTGCCATTGAATGTGCATTTTCATGCGCTAAAACGTTGTGGGAAAACCAACATTCCAATGAGTTCCTATAGTAATGAGTTGTAGCATTGGAAAGGAAAAATAAGAAGCTGGTTGAGGTAAGTAGAGATCTCAAAGATTGTAAGGAATTTTTGGAGGCCAAGTGGCCAACCAGAGTTCCTTGCAAACTAAAGAGATCAAATGAACATTGTACTAGAATGCCATCCATGGCAAGGCTCCCCTTCTAGAGAGGCTACCAAGTAGAAACTATAGATAGACTTGTTGCCATGTAAGGCTAGGAAGTGGAGAGATTACTATGCTTGGATCCTAGAGTGGGGCCATAAATAAAAAGATCCTAAAAAGAAGTATAACACTGAATGTGATGCCTATCTTGAGTGGTTGAAAGAAGAGTCTATTGAACAATGTAAGTTAGAGCTATTCGTGAAGGTGATTCAAGCATAAAGTGTCTTCAAATTATTTAAAGGCTCTCTAACAATGGCTAATTCCCCATTCCCTCAAGTCTCTACTGCTTATGGGTAGGTGACTACTACTATGTTTTCATGGGACCCACCTACATGGACTAATATTGATGAAAGCAACATCCTTATAGGTATTAATCTCAGAGAGGTGGACTAGGCCCACATGATCAAGGACCAAATCCTCCATCATTTAGAGGTTCACCTTTGGAGCCTCCTGCTATAGGATGCTTCATCAAAACCCTCCCAAGTTTTCTTATTTTATTTTGTTTTGGCATGTTTTATTTTACTTATTTATATTGGTTTCATGTGTCAATTATTGATTGGACTTATGTTATTATGGCACAGGTACCAGGTGACACTAGTGGTCCTAATGGTGATGATGTTGGAGATGTTCATCAGCCCCCTCCAGTGGAACCTTAGTACCATTGGTTGATTGTTATCTTTGGTTATTTTATTTGTTATTATTGACCATGTCATTGTGACATTGTGACGTTGTGTTAGCCTTTATTCGTTAAGAGACGGTTTATTGTTTTATGTATTGTTTAAACTTTTTTCACATCATGTGACAAACATTTAGACTATTATTATTTTTAAATTTTAATTTTGTTTATATGTTTTGACACTTAATGTTCCATTCATGTTATACATTTTACACTTTCATTCATGTTATGAGGCTACATTCATTAAATATGTAAAATGGCTAGGCAAATAGAATATGAGCTAGGTTGTAAACAAGTTATAAGATTTTCACTAGTTTTAGGCCATGGAGGGCCCTCACAATTTTGCCAATTTTAGGCCATGGAAAGTCATACGATTTGCTAGTTTTATTCCATGGTGGACCTTACAATTTGAGAAGAAAAATATTTATTAGTCTTTTTATGTTTTAAAAACTTTTTATGAGTTTTTAGGTTTTAAATGTTTTACGGTATTTTTAATGTTTTATGTTCTAAAATAAACAAGGCATAAAGATAAATGATAAATATGAATAAAATTTTAGCCTATGAATAAAGTGAAGTTAAAATAATGTAAAACAAAGTAAAGAAAAAATGATGTATGCAAATAACGTTTAAACTAGACAAGCAAGGCTATAGGAAAAGAATTGTACATGGTTATAGATGCAAGGATGAGTGAATTAGAGGGGGAATACATCAATTGTGCAAGTGTTTCTTAATCTTCAAAATATTAGGAAATTTATATGATCTACTTTGCATAATCCTTATTCCTTGTTTCCTTCGCTAACTATGTTAAAGGGAGCTCTTCCCATGGTGCATTCATGGGTCCATCATTGTTAGTTTCAACCTCTTGTGCTCTACCAGTTTTCTTAACCTCATGGTTAATAGTAGGAGTTTCTTCCTAAAACTCCACTTTAGATCCTTGTTCTATGTCAACGTTGTTGACTACTGAAGGAGTTGTATTATCACCATGCATGATTATCTCACCTCCCTCATAAGGTAGGTGAATTTCTTGGTGGATGGGTGAGGAAATATCGTAATTGAGCTAGCGAAGGCCTCCCAAGGATAAGATTGAATCCCAATGTCTCTTCCACCACCAAGAAGTTGGATGTTATAGGGAATTATTCCCCTGCCACAAAGTCTAAAGAAATGGATCCTTTGACAACAACCTAAGATCCATTGAAGGATTTAAGAGCAGAAGTTGAAGTATATTGCATGTGCTCCATTAGGCCTAAATGTTTGATGATGGTATAAGATATTGCATTAGTTTCTTGTTAGTCATCAACATGCACCCTATGTACCTTATACTATCCTACCCTTATGATTATGAAAAGGGAAGCCTTCGTTATCTCGTCATCCTTAATTTTGGTCTTAACTTTGCTATTATGAAACACTAGTGTTATCGATTTTGTTTCTTCCTTTGATAAAGGTAGTACCATCACTGCATGGATGAACTCTTCACTAGTAATAATGTCCTCACTAATAGGAATTAAGATCAACATCTTCACTAATGCTTTGTGGTATGCAATAGAAGTCATTACGAGGTCATATAGACTAAGGGAGGTGTTTTTTTATTTTGGTGACTACTTGACCTATTTCATAGCATTGAGGAAGTCCCTATCATTGGTTGTTTATTTCTTAGTCTTATTTTTCTCAACTGCCTCCATGCATCTCACAATGCGAACTTCATGCTTTAGTGGTTGAGTTTTGGCTTCTTTTCCCTTCTCTTGTGCCTTAGGATCCTCTTGTAGTTGACTAGTTGAAGTAGCCTAAGCATTAGGGCTTACTAGAATGGATGAGATGGGGGTGGTCTTGGTCAAGTCCACCTCCTTTCATGCCTTGGCCTACTTGTTATGTTTGTTCCTAGGCTTTAGTGTGGGCTTATCATGTTGTTTCCTCAGGGAATTTTTGTTGTTGTTGTTTGGTTGAGAAGAAGTCATTGCGTTGGCTACTACAAGAGGACATTGTTTGGTTGTAATAGTAGGTTTGGCTTTAATGGGAGGGACTAGCTTGATCACAAAAGGTTTCTTGGGAGGTGCAAGAGATGGTATCCTTACAACAAAAGGGGGCTTTGAGATAGTTGAAGCTGAAGGACCCCTGTCATTGTGAGGAGGTACCAAAATCATGAATCGCTCTTGTGCTAGTCTAGAATCGTTGTTCACATTGAATGTAGCTATAGTGTATGGGCTATTGTTGGTATTCAATGGGTTATTGTAGACCTACATGGATTGGTTTTATGGCCTAACTAGGTTAGAAGTATCGACTACCAAATCACCCTTGTCTATCATCTTCCATAGGTCATCCTTTAGTGCTAGATAGAAGCTAGTATCATGGCCTGGCATTTGGTAGTGGTAAAAATGGTCACACTTGAAGTACTTAGGCATCATCGGATTATCATTGGTTCCAAGAGTACAGTTCTTGGAAATTTTACATAATCTATCTGTTGGCATATTTGGCCATTTTATGGAACAGCAAGATTCAAGGGTTTGAGTTTGGTAAGTTTTAATAACTCACAAGAGCTATCAAAGTTATATTCAAGGGGTGTTGGTATGTTAAAACCTTGTGGGGTAAATTGAAGGTTGAATGAGATGATTGGTATGGAGTAATTTTGAGGCAAGAATTGGCGTTGAGAAATTTCAAGGATATTATCAAACATCCGTTACCATTCCAAAAATGAAATATATTTCAAAAGATGCAAATATTTTAAGGTTACGTTTTTGGAGGCTCGCGATGCTACGAATGTCAAACCCTCACTCACGCAGTACAGCAAACCGAACCGTGGAATTCCTGGGCGCGGACTTGAGGCGTACCAAAAACAAAAAATATTATACCTGCAAATGGAAATTGTAGAAAATCGCGGCCCTATTTTGCTCCAGAAATTGCAGAAATCGCAGCCTTGTTTACCGATTTTGTTAACAATTTGTTTGGGCGTTCTTGGCAAATTTGTGTTTTTTTTGTTCCGTTGTAAGGGCTTCTAGCAGAGACGATTCAAAAAACGCCAAAGGCCGGAAAACAAAACACACAGGCAGCGGGCGCACCAGAGCAGGCGGAGATAATAACGGCAGCACCAATACATTCATGGACGCAGAATGCATATAATAAAAAAAAAAGAGAAGAAAAGCAAAACCCAAATCGAAATTTGCATTTTTCGGTGTTCTGTCCTGCGCGTCTCCAAAGGCACTGCAGAAAATCCAGGGGACAACCAAAAGTACAGAGCAAAAATTTCAAAACCGCAATATCAAAAATTGCAGACATTTTCCAGAGGCAGAGGTTAGGGCAGTTGCTGGTTCAGACGGAACACACGGCGACGTTTCCTAATCCGGCGGCAGGGTTTTCTCCCGTGGAGGCTCCCGTGGAGGCAGTTGCTGGAACGCCCTCAATCCAAGAATCAATTGCAGGATCGATGGCTTTGCCTCCAGGCTCGTATTTTTGGTATCACGGATTTAATATGAGATAAATTAACCACCGCTACTTCCAAAAGGAAGATTATATTAGATTTTTTATAAAATCATTATAGCTTAGTAATACTTACGAATTTAAAATTAAAATAAGCTAAATTAAAACTTTAAATATTTTACATAGCAAGACTTACAAATAATTGCCCAATAAAATTGAATCAGATTACATTAGAAATACTATGAATTACATCTCCACTTATGCAT
>MNCI01011117.1:166437-205899 GCA_015680685.1 Gnetum montanum | reverse complement strand
GTATGGTTGAGTGTAGGGGTACCTCGCCACTCATCAAAGGGTTTACCAATGGCTTATTCATGAGAAACCTTATTACACTATGATCTTTATGTATATATACTTTATATCCCAATACATAGTGTCTAAAATTTTCTAGTGCAAACACTACAACCATTAATTCCTTCTCTATGGTAGTGTAGTTAAGTTGTGCACCAGCGATACTTCTAATTGCATAGTGGATGTAATAAGGATGCTTCTGGTCATCTAATTGTGTAAGTATGGCTCCTAAGGCATAGTTGGATGCGTCATTCATGATATGGAATGGTTTGGACTAATCAAGAGCTTATAGAATGGGTGTTTCTACTAGCTTCTGTTTTAAAGTTTGGAAGGCTAGTTTGCATTCCCTAGTCCATTTGAAAGGTATGTTCTTTTTCGGTAATTCCACCAATGATTTGGCAACCTTTGAAAAGTTCTCAATAAATCTCTTATAGTAGCCAATGTGTCCAAGAAATGATCGAATATCTTTGACAGTTTCTGATTGGTGGGTATTTCCTTGGATAACTTTGATTTTCTCAAGGTCTACCTTAATCCCTATGTGTGAGATTTTGTGCCCTAGTACTACACCTTCTTGGATTGTCAAATGGATTTTCTACCAATTGAGCCTCAAATTAGTTTCTACACACCTTTTTAGCACTTGCTCTAACCGATCTAAGGATTAATTAAAGTTTTCTCCATAAGTGGATAAGTTGTCCATAAAAACCTCCATGCCATTCCCTCTCTGCTACTGGAATATGCTTAGAACTAGTTGTTGAAATGTTGCAAGGGTGTTGCACAAGCCAAACAACATTTGTTTGTATGCAAACATTTCCCAAGGATTGGTGAACATAGTCTTGGCTTGCTCTTCTCAAGCTATTTGTATTTGGTTATATCCGCTATATCCATCCAGAAAATTGTAATAGTGATGCCCTACAATGGTGTCTAATACTTGGTCGAAAAATGGCAATGGAAAGTGATCTTTAAACATTGCCATATTTAGTAGCCTGAAATCTATGCACACCCTCCATTTGCCTCCATTTTTAGGCATAATAACTAAGGGGCTAACCCATTTGCTAACAACAATGGATTATATGAACCCAACCTTGAGAAGCTATTCGATTTCTTCCTTAACCACTTGCTTTATCTTTGGGTTCAATTGCCTCTACGGTTGTCTTCAAGGATTCATGGAGGGATCAATGTAAATCCTATGTTGGCATATCCTAGGATCTATTCCAATTAATTTGGAATATGACCAAGTGAAGGCTTTCAACCATTTATTTATTACCTTCAGCAGTCTCTCTTTTTTTTTGGAGCAAGCTTAATGTTAATAATTACTGATTTTCCATTTTTAAGGAACGTGTATTCCATACCAGTGGGCAATGGTTTCAGCTCACGGGGCTCCTGCTTAAATTTTGTAGAGGTTTCCAACTTCCCCCAATTGATACTTTCGAGGTTAAGACTTGGAAGTTGGTGGTGGATTTCCTCTAATGTGTCTATGCTATTGATGTAAGTGCAAGTCAAACCCTCAATTGGTTTCATGCATATGATTGAACTACTTTCTTGATCGGCTGTCAGCCATTAGATGCCTTCCTGTCGTGTGGATGCTGCATATAGGCATCTTTGTATGTTTATCACTTGTGCACACTGATTGCATGTAGGCAGTGTTAAACTTTGCACAACCCATGACCTCTGCACGCAATTACACCCTATGTCATTTTATGCGATGCATGGAACTTTCTTCTTCTCGATCTTTCTGAATGTGTTTTCCTTTGATATTTCTAAGGAAATATCACAAATTCCTAAGCATATGTTGATGGTGCTTAGCCATGCTCTTTCCATTATAATTAGGAAGTCCCCCTTATTGTTGTTTACCTGAATCACTAGGAAGTCAATTGGGTATGACCATCCATAAACAATGGTGACAATGTCCTCCACTAGTCGCAACAGGACAGTGATGGACTAGTCGGCCAACTCTAAATGAATGTTGCTCTTTCTCAATGGAGGTAGGTTCTAGGCCTTGTACATTTCTTGAGAAATCAAGTTGACACTGGAACCTGAATCCAAAAGAGCCTTGCATGGTTCATTCCCAGCAATTTGTAAATATATCAGAGGACTCCCAGGATTAGAGAATTTCCTGGGAAGATGGCCAACTTTAATCTAATTGGTGACAACATGTGTTAACATGACCATATGCATTGAGTGCAGTGGTTGGGTTGAAGGAGACTTTGAAGTTTTGATTGATACTGAGGAATCTAAGGAATTAGGTGTTTGTGATTGCAAGGGCATGGTTGGACTGTTGGTTCTAAATAAAGGTCTTTTCTTCATGTGGTTGTTGGAACCAACAGTAGGTTGAGAGTTAATAGCCCTTGTGGCATTATGTTGCTACAACTGGGTAGGGATTTCACCTTGGATAGCTAGAGTAGGTGCTAATGGAGCTATTGGTGGAAGAGATGTGGCTGGATGAGAAGGGTGGTATGTTTATGGAACATTACCCCTAGGAGAAGGAGTCCTATAATACTCATGAGCTTGGTAGTGAGGTTGAGGAGTAACGTGACCGGTAGAGTCACATGGAAAGATTGGTTGCTGCACATAATATCCATACAGGTCAGGTTGTTGATAAAGATATTATTCTTGGTGGTGGCATTCCCCATGATTGTGGGTATTTCCACTATTGGTATTGCTCAATCAGTTGTGGTGAAGTTCCACTAGGATAATACATTAAGGGTTGGTGGAACTGTCTTAGGTTACCTTGGGGGTAAGGTAACCTTCAAGGTGTTTGCCATTTGTTCAATCGTGGGTTGAGTGCATACACCCTAGACTCCTGCAGATGTGAGATTACAGGGCAACATCTCTTAGGATGCTCATAATGACATATCTTGCATCCACTATCATTTTCTGTTTCCAAATCCACAACCTCTTCAATAATGGCAACTTTGCCCTTACCCTTGCTACATGCATGTTTAGCTTTTTTCTTTTTTTTTCATAATCACTACCTTGCTCTCTAGACTCCTCTACTATTTTAAGAACAGTTTGAAATCTATTGTCTTGGGAATCCCACATTTGATCTACCTTTGCTGAAACTTCTGATGTCAACTTTTGGATAGGCATATTTTTCCTATTCATCATCTCTTTGAGTGGTGACTCTTCTTCATCATCACAAAATCTTACTCCCCTCTTGCAAAGGGAAGGATCTTAGTTATACTCTTTTGCACTTTCTCTTTTCCATAGCTCACCTTCTTCCTTAGCAACTTGCTCCAATAGTCTTTGAATTTGATGGGATCTAAGCTCAGATAGTCTTCCTTGGGCATAAGTCCCAAGGGTTCTTCTCGTTTCATGCCTAACCCATCTACAAGATGGCACAATTGATCCCTCTGTGAATAATCATGGCTAGGACAATGATGTAACAATGCATAGTATTGACCCATGGTAGCATCCAATGGTTCATGTCTTCCTTGTTTCTAGCCTTGGATTTACTTTCGCAGGTTGGACACTCAGGAGTACATTTGGTACTTATCGTTGAACAATTCTAACATGGTTCTCCATCTATGAATGGATTTCAGTTCTAAGGACTGGTACTAGCTTTCCTCTTCTTTAACTAGTATCTGCGAGAATAACTTAAGTTTTTGTCATTTTTTCTCTATGTTTTGTAAGGCACACGCATCATGGAATGCTTGTAAATGATTCTCAGGATCAACGTTGTATCCCTATTCAAATTGTGGGATGTTGTTCATATCTAATCTCTTTCTAGTGCCTTTTTGGAATTATAATAACCTCAGTTTTGTCTAACATACTTTGAGTAGTGAGTAGGGGCTCATCGTGATCATCTTGTCCATGGCGTCTATGATGCCTACGTTGTTCCCTACTCTCCTTTCTTCTATGTTGTGATTCTCTAAAGTGCCCTCGTCCCCTTTCCTGGTTGTTTTGGTTATGACTTCCACTTTGCCTACCTTTATTCCCATAGTCTTTCTCTTTATGAATATGTCTGGATACTAAAGGAGAGGGTGAAGGAGATAATGAAGGTGAAGAAGAAGGAGAATCGTCACCATGATGATGTCTGCTACCTTCTCTTCGATGGTCTTGGCCTTGATCGTGATTCCAATCAGAATGTCTATCTTTATCATGTGTCCATGTCCTTTTTTTAGATCCTTTGTGCCCGTGGGTATCAAAACCTAGGTTATGAATAGTGGAATGAAGGTTTTGATACACAACCCCTTGGCCAAAGTCAAGGGAAGGAACATCGTTGTGTGAGCGACTACCTAAGGTAGGTTCACCACCCTCATTTTCACTTAAGACATGTGGGACATCTTGGGACCACTTACCCTTCAAAGACTTATGATGTCTCTCCTATTACAAGTCCCTTTGAGATTGTGCCTCTGTGGGATGGTATTTTCTCAAGTCATGGTCTTGCAAAATGTATTCTACATGTAAGTGTGACATGCCAATTCATGTGAGAGCACAAAGAAGCATGCTTGGGACTGAACGATTAGGAGGTAACACTATGTTACCTTCTAAGTCTCACCAATGCAGTTGTTCATCTTGATGGAGGATAAAGGTGAAGTCTGGTATATACTCATTGGGATGAATATATATCACTTGAAACTATTGAGGGACTGGCGGATCAACATCATGTGTATTACACCGCCGATTATTTCCTATTTCAAGCCTAAGCAGTGAGGCACTTTTGTATGACAAAGGAGACATACTTTTCTATTCAGTGTGCAATGTATTCTTGTTTGTTATTTTCTCAACCAACCCTAAGGTTTCGTTCCAACGATGTGAATGATTTCCTAAGTTCTAATTAGTGCACAAAGAACTAAGTCCTCGAAAATGGTGCCAATGATGAGCAGTGAGGTACCCCTACGCTCAACCATACGAATATGAGCATTTCACACACGATCCGATCGAATTCCAAGGACTAAGTGCTTATGCGCCCTTGTGGAACAACGATGGGTTGGTTGATCATTGTCTTCCCAAACTTACTTGTATGTCATGATTGTATGGTTAAGTAAGCTTGAGGCATATGATTTTTATATCTTTTATGTTTTTATGTCCTATGTTAATAGGGAAGGAGAGAGATAACTAAGTGACTAATTTATCCTAACTACTCATTAACTAAGTTCTAACTAATCCTAACACCAACATCCGTTCTCACTTGCCGTACACACCCTGAACCAGTGTAACACTACTGGGATTACCAAATGTTAATCGTTACTAGATTACCAAGTGTTACACGCATGCTCGAAGTGATCGTACTGAGTGTATTTACTTAGGAGAGTTGTAGGCTGAGAGAGAGCATTAATTAACTAAGAAAGCATTTAATAACATCAATTAACACTAATTAATCTATTTTGGATGCTGCAAGGTTTATCATAAAGTTCATCTTTATTGCCATACACAAGGTGTGCTTAGGTACACAATTCTCGAATAAATATCCGTTCACTCTATGAATCCTACTGCGGGCATGCAGAAATAATTCTAACTCTAAGAGGAAGAAAAGACAAGAGTTCAGTTAAGGGTCTAACTATCTAATTACAAAACCAAGTTTGCCTACCTCTTATTTATAGGCAAGGAGGTAGGTCCCAATATCGGGTATCCGACATTGCATGGAAGGCTCCGATATTGCAAACCCAATATCGTTGATGTGATATTGAGGTTCATCAATAGCTCTTGAGGATGAGCATCATGTCTTTCTTATTTGTCCTTTAATTGATCATCTCTCCCAAAAATATAATATTACAACAAAAATTTTTAGCAACTTATTTTTGTTACATCTAGTAGCAACTTAATCACCTTGTTGAATCTATTAACAATGAGGTGTTAGCCTAGTGATACAAAGTCTTGGCTTGGTAACCCTAGGTCACAGGTTCAATTCTACTAAGTAGCACTAACTTATAAACTTCTATAAAATCTTGGGGTGTACCTATGTTTCACTTATTTTAGGTTCTAACACCTCCAATTTGTTTTCTTTTCCATGAGATGAATGTACTTCTTGTTCAATAGATCACTTTTTATCTATAGATATAATAAACTTTAATTTCATTTTAAGTTTTAATATTTTCTAAAAACCATGTATGATGCATAAGTTTCTTTCCTACACTCTCTTCAATGTTAAATGTCCAATTCTCTAAAAATCTTATATGACATATTCATGCATAGCATGTCTCTTTTCCATGCTTTCTTGAATATTAAATGTCCATTTAGTTAGTAAGAGGTGGCTTAAGTGGTTAGACCATTGTCTTCTCAAGCAAGAAGTTGCAAATTCGAGTCACACTTAAGGCAATGTGATATTCCTCTCTAATTCTTGTAATAGATAATGTTGGCCATATGTCTTGGGAAGTACTTATAGCCAAATTATTTCAAGTTATGACATCTTAGTAAATGACCATTTGAAATTTTAAGTGTAAGCATGGAATATATGCAAGTTTATGTAATGCATAAATTTATTTTCCATGCTTTTTTCAAAAATTAAAAGCCCATAAAACTTTATAGAAACCATGTGTGATGCATAACTTTCTTTCCATGCTTTCTTCATTAATACATGGCCATTTAAAGTTTTCAAAAAAAAAAACTAAAAAAAACTTGTATGATAGATTCACAACTATCATATTTCTTTTCCATACTTCCTTCAACATTAAATGTCCATTTGAAATTTTTAGAAATGTTGCAAGATAGATTCATACTTAGCATGTTTTATTTTTTCTATCCTTTTCTTCAAGGTTAAATGCCCATTTGAAAATTTCAAAAAATCTTGCATGATAGATTCATGCTTAACATACCCCTAGAAATCTTTGAAATTTCTCATTAGTACCATGAAACATCTAGAATTCTCTTTTAAATGAAAATTCCAAAGATGTAATTGATTCTATGGGAGATTTTGATCAATAATATGATCATGCATATTAAACATGATAAATACATGGTGGCTTACTATTAACTTCAATAATGTCTAAAACATAAAAAGAGACAATCCTGAAACCTAAATCTTATACATATCCTCAAACTTAATAAGGATCATCACCAATGACTAGTGATAGTTTCCAAGGCCCAACCACACAAGTCACAAGTGTACACAAGCAACTAGATCATAATATGTGGATGGGACAATATTTTTATACTCGCTTGTTAATAATGAGTCCACCATTGTTGTCTTCCTACTATAGTTAGTGAAGCTTAAGTATCTGGTTTAACTTGTGGTAACATATATGATCGAATGATGTTGGCTGACTCTTAATATGCTAAAGTGAAATATTTTAAAATTAATATAAATTCTATGAGGTAAGAACAATAGAAATAGAATGCTATCTATCTTATGCAATGAAACACTATTTTAAAGAACCACGATATGCTACTTATGATATCATAGCCCTACATATGTCATCGTAGATGTGATGTAGTGGGTTATAGTCATGCCTATAAATACGAGCTCACCATCATGTCAAAAACAAGTTTAGGCCCAACACTAAATGAAATTCTTATAGTTTTTTTTCTTGAAGTTAGAGTTAATGTGAATACCCCAAGTGTGGTGCATTATAGCTATAGAGAATCTTTCTTCAAGTAGATTGTTCCTAAACACAATTCATAAATGAAAATAAGGATCTAGATGCTTTTTCATCATTACAACATATCACTTAGAATAGATTTACATTTCCATGTTGTTGACTTTTACTATGTCATTTACATTTCTTAAGTCATTTACAATTCCAATGCTTATTAGTAAGGTAGTATAAGTATGAATAGCTTCAAGCATAAAGTATAATTGTTTGGTAATTTAATAGTGAATTTTCTTGATTCATTCAATAGTAAAGTTACTTGGTAATCCCAATAATAGTTACATCAGCCCAATATGTGTATAGAAAACCAAGAATATATACTTATTGTTATAGGACAGAATACCTTTATATTTCCATTGTACTTAATATAAATTCTATAAACTAAGAATAATATTATGAAATTAATATAAATTCTATAAACTGAGAACAATGGAAATAGAATGCTAGTTATCCTATGTAATGAAACGTTATTATAAAGGACCACGATATCGTAAATGCAATATTATAGCCTTACATATGTCATCATAGATATGATGTAGTGGGTCATAGTCATGTCTATAAATACAAGCTTACCATCATGTCAAAAATAAGTTTAGGCCCAACACTTAGTGCAATTCTTGTAGTTTGTTTTCTTGAAGTTAGAGTTAGTGTGAATACCTCTCAATGTGATGAATTACAACTATATAGAACCTTTATTCAAGTGGATTGTTCCTAGATACAATTCATTAATGAAAATAAGAATTGAGATTGTTCTTCATTATTACAGCATATCACTTGGAATAGATTTACTTTTCCATGTTGTTTACTTTTACTATGTCATTTACATTTTTTAAATCATTTACAATTCCAATGCTTATTAGTAAGGTGGAATAAATATGACTAGTTTTGAGTATAATGTATAATTGTTTGGTAATCTAGTAGTGACTTTGATTGATTCACTCATTAGTAAATTTACCTACTAATACCAATAATTGTTACATCAACCTAGGACATGTACAAAAAATAAGGAATAAATACTTATCACCATAGGATAGAATAGCTTTACATTTCCATTATACTTAGAAATAGAAACTACACTGACCTTCACCATGTTTAGATTTAGTATTTTTAAGAGTCAACAATATAAGTATATCATATACCTTACTAAGAGTTGAATCATACATTTTGCACCTTGCAAACTCTAAGTGGAAAGACAACAATCACGAACATACTATCAACTCACTAGTATACTTACATTGTCCATCCATGGATTATGATCTAGTTGAGCGTAAACACCTATGACTTATATGGTTCAATGTTGGAATATCCTACTACTCATCATTGGCATGGATACTGGGGATGTATTAATGTTTGCTAGTTAGTTGATTTTACATAGTTCATTGTATCAAGTATTGTAAAGTAATCTTTCATACTTAAAATAAATTCTCAAAATGTACACACACTTAAGTGATAAAAAAACTAAAATGACTTTCACAAATAAAGTAAAATGTTCACCTATTATCAGTCTTAATAAAAGTAATGACAAGGATTATAATGAAGAAGATTAGAGTGCACTAATGCAAACAAGAATCTCATATGCTCATACTAATCCTTATTATTCTAATTTTACATTCATTTTCCACTAGGATGAATGATGGGACGTGATATCGCATGGGCCGCGATATCATGTACGTGATGTATCGTAAGCGATATCGCATCTTCTCCTGCGATATCGTGTATGCGATATCGCAGTGTGCCACCAAATTTATAAATAAGAGGTGGCTCTCCCTTGTTTCTCCATCTAGATTTAGACTGTAGCCAAACTCTTGCATTTTTTCCATTCCAGAGTTAGAGTAATTTCCATGTGCCCGCAGTAGGAGTCCCAAAGTGAATGGATCTTTATTCAAGCAAATATTGTACCTGAGCACAAGTTTGTGTACAAAAATAAAGATGAACTTTTTAGATAAACCTTGTAGTGCATGGACTAAGCTAATTAGGACTTTAATTATTATTAATTTTTTAAATGCTTTATTACTTAATTAATCTCTCTAAACCCTCAACACTCCTAGTTAAATGCATTCAGTACAACTGCTTCGAGCACATGTGTTACGCTTGGTAATCCCAGTAACGAATAGCATTTGGTAATCCCAGAAGGTTGCATTGGTTCAGGGTATGAACGGCAAGTGGGAATGAATACTGATGCTAGGCATTAGAACTTAGTTAATTAAAGTTATTTACTTAGTCTCTTCACCCTTTCCCTCATTAGCATAGGCGATAAAACATAAAAGATATAAAAATCACATACCTCAGACTTATTTAACCATACAACTGTGACAAATACAAGTCTGGGAAGACAATGAACGATTAACCTTAAGTGTTCCATAAGGGGTGTAGGCACTTAGTCTTCGGAGTTCAACCGGATCGCACGTGTCACTCTCATATTCTTATGGTTGAGTGTAGGGGTACCTTGCCACTTATCATTGGCATCATTGTTGGGGACTAAGTTGTTTGTGCACTAAGTAGAACATAGGAAATCATCCACATCGTTGGGAAGCTTAAAAAAACCCTTAGGGTTAATTAGAAGAAAATTTAAACAACAGTCAATAGCACACTGACAAGATAACAATGTCTTCTTCTTCTCATAAAAGCACTTCACCACCTAGGGATCGCACAAGAGAGAGTCGGCAGCACAACATACGTAACTTAGAACCACCAGTTCCTCAACAGTATCGGGTGGTATATACTCATCATGATGAGTATATACCCGATTTTACCTTTATCCTCCATCAAGATGAATAACTGCATTGGCGAGACTTGCAAGGTAACATAGTGTTACCTCCAAATCGAGCAGTCCCTAACATGCTCCTTCGTGCTCTTGCACAGATAGGCATGACATAGCTATATGCTGAATATGTTGCAGAAGATTATGACATAAGGGATTACCATCCCACAGTGGTGCAACGTTTAAGGGACTTGTGGTAGGAGAGTTACCATACATTGTTGAAGGGCAAAGGGGTCATGCACGTCCTAAGCAAAATTGAAGATGGTAAACCGGTTATAACAGGTTCTCCATAAAATGATGTTCCCCCTCCTAACAATGGTGAGGAGGTGGGGTATCAGAACCTACACTCCACAATTCATAATCCTATTTCTAATCCCCATGAACACCAAGTGTTCAATGAGGGAACACAAACAAATGACAAGGGTGGGAATTCTAATCGTCATCACGGTCAGGGCTATAACCACTAAAGAGAAGATAAGAAACATCGTCATGGCGATGGTTCCCCTTCTTCTTCTCCTTCATCACATCATTTACCCTCTCCTTCCACATCAAGATGCACTCACAAAGAGCACAACTATTAGGATAAGGGTAAGGATAAGCAAAATGAGAGACCTCGATGAGAGAGTCGAGAGTGAGGGTGAGGGCATTCTAGAGAATCATGGCATGAAAGAAGGGAATGTAGGGAACCACGTAGGCATCATAGACATCATGAAAGAGATTATCATGATGAACCCCTACTAGCAACCCAAAGTATGTTAGACATTACGGAGGCTGTGAGAATACCTACAAGGCACCAAAAAGATAGTCGGATCAAGAGACTAGACATGAATAATATCCCACAGTTTGAGGGGGGATACAATGCTAATTCGCAGAATCACTTACAGGCATTCCACGATGCCTACACCTTGCAAAATATTGAAAATGACTAGTAGAAGTTAAAGTTGTTTCCTAGGACACTCATAAAAGAAGTAGAAAGTTGGTACTAGTCCTTAGAACCGGAAACCATTAGGAGGTGGAGTACAATGCTAGAATTGTTTAATGATAAATACCAAACGTACTCCAGAGTGTCCAACTTGCGTAAGAAGACCCAAGGATAGAAGCAGGGTAATCACAAACCCTTGGATGCTTCCATGGGTAGATATTACGCATTACTACATTGTTGTCCAGGCCATGGTTACGCACAACGGGATCAACTCCGCCACCTCATAGATGGGCTAAGACACGAAACCAGGAGAACCCTTGGGACATATGCCCAAGGGAGATTATCAGAGCTTAGGCCCCATGAAGTTCATAGATTGTTGAAGTAAGTAGCTAAAGAAAAAAGGGAGCTACAGAAAAGAGAAACCATGGAAGAGTATAACTGCGATTCTTCCCTTCGAAAGAAGGGAGTAAGATTCCATGAGGAAGAGGATGAGTCACCATTCGAAGAGTTGGTGAATAGAAAAACCTTGTCATCTCAGAAATTAACGACAAAACTATCGGCTAAGGTAGATCAAATATGGAGCTTCTTAGACAGTAGATTCAAAACTATTCTAAAAATCATAGAGGAGTCTAAGGAACGAAGTAGTGACCATGATAAGCAAAAGTGGAGAGACTCAGACCATGCACATAACAAGGGTAAGGGAAAAATGACTATCGCTAATGATGTTGTGGATTTGAATATAGACAATGATGGTGGATGTGAGATCTACCAATATGACCATCCTAAGGGATGTTGCCCAATAATCTGACATCTACAAGAGTCTGGGGTGTATGCACTCAACCTTAACAAACGGCAAGCACCCTGAAGGTTACCTTATCCCCAAGGTAACTTGAGGCAGTTCCACCAACTGTTAACATATTATCCAAGTGGAACTCTGCCACAACCTATCGGGCAACACCAGCAGTGGCAACACCCATAGTCATGGGGGATGCCACCGCCTAGGCAACAATACCCTTACCGGCAACCAGACCCATATGGCTATTACGTGTAGCAGCCAGTTTCTCCTAGTGACTCTTGGGTCACATAACCCCACAATGTCACTACCAAGTTCAAGAGTATTTTAGGACTCCTTCTCCTCTGAGAGACACACCACATGCATACCATCCTTTGAATCTATCTGCATCTTTTATGCTAATAGTTCCACTACCACCCGCTCCAACGATGCAAGGGGAACTTCCCACTCAACCACAACAACCCAACATCATGAGGGCTTCAAATCCCCAAGTCTCAGTTGGTTCTGACAATCTTATGCCAAAAAGACCTTTCTTCAGAACTAACAATCAAACTAAGCCCTCACCCTCACAAGCAGTTGAATATCTAAACACCTCCATACCAAATAAAGTTTCAGGACCTTCTTCAACCCAAAAGTCAAGCCCAATGCACATAGTTATGTTAACACATACCTTCACGAAGTGGATTAAGGTGGGCCACCTTCCCAAGAAATTCTCTAACCCTGGAAGTCCCCTAATTTATCTCTAAGTCACTAGGAATGAACCTTGTAAAGCTCTTCTGGACTTAGGTTCTGGAGTCAACCTAATATCGCAAGAGATGTACAAGGCCTAGAACCTACCTCCATTAAGGAAGAGTAACATTTGACTTGAGCTAGCTGACCAGTCTATCACTGTCCTCTTGGGACTAGTGGAGGACATCGTTACCACCATTTGTGGGTGGTCATACCCAGCAAATTTCCTAGTGATATAAGTAACTAACAGCAAGGGGAACTTCCCAATAATAATGGGAAGAGTGTGGCTAAGTATGATAGATGCACGCCTAGGCATCCGTGATCTTTTCCTGGAAATATCCAAGAAAAATACTTTCAGAAAGATCAAGAAGAAGAAAGTTCCATGCATCACATATAGTGACACAGGGTGCCATTGCGTGCAGAAATCATGGGTTATGCGAAGTTTAGCATTACCTTCATGCAATTGGTATGCACAAGAAATTAATATACAAAAGTGCCTGTATGCAGAAGCCACATGACAGGAAGACACCCAGTGGCTGATGGTTGATCAAGAGAGCAACTTGATAGCATGCATGGAACTAACTGAGGGGATCGCTAGTGCTTACATTGAAAGCATAGACGCACTTGAGCAAGTTCATTCCCAACTTCCAGCCCTTAACGTTGAAAACATTAACTAGGGGAAGTTGGAGATTCCTAAGGAATTTAGACAAGAGCCCCTAGATTTAAAACCATTGCCCACTAGTCTGGAATACATGACCCTTGAAAACGGAAAATCAATAATTATAAATGCAAAACTTGTCACCAAGAAAAAAGAAACCCTATTGAAAGTGATAAATAGATTGTTAAAATCCTTTGCCTAGTCATATCCCAAACTAACTGGAATAGACCATAGGATATGTCAGCATAGGATTTACATGGATACCTCCATGAAGCCTCGAAAATAACCACATAGGCGATTGAACCCGAAATTGAAACAAATAGTAAATGAAGAGATAGAACAGCTCCTCAAGGCTAGGTTCATATATCCCATTGCGGATAGTGAATGGCTTAGTCCTCTAGTAATTATGCCTAAGAAGGGAGGAAAATGGAGGGTGTGTATAGATTTTAGGCTACTCAACATGGCAACATTCAAAGATCATTTCCTATTGCCATTTGTTGACCAAGTCTTAGACACTATAGTGGGGCATCGCTATTATAGTTTTCTAGATGGATATAGTGGATATAATCAAATACGAATAGCACCAGAAGATCAAGCCAAAGCAATGTTCACCTGTCCCTAGGGAATGTTTGCATATAAACAAATGCCATTTGGCTTTTGCAATGCTCCTTCCACATTTCAACGTTTGGTTCTAAGCATATTTCAACAACAGATAGGGAATAGAGTAGAAGTCTTTATGGATGACTTCTCCACTTATGGGACAAGCTTTGATCAAGCCCTAGACCAATCAGAGCAAGTACTGAAATGATGCATTGAAACCAACCTAAAGCTCAACTAGCAAAAAAGCCATTTGATGGTTCAAGAGGATGTAGTACTGGGGCATAAGATTTTTAGGGCATTAAGGGCATGAGCCTACTTTGGGGAGGACTCACTGGCATTCCTATTTGGTGAACTAGTTAAATTCTTTCCCTTAACATTTTACAATCAACTCTATTTCATTCATTTCCATCTTGACATCCATTTCATCGATGTTACAGTTGTCTCTTTTTCTCCATCTTTCTTGTTCTTTTTCTTTCTCCATTCTATTACTACCAAAGGTTCACTCTTAGTCATGGGGGTCCAAACCCAATTTTTTCGATTTTTTCCTAACCCCTACACCTTCGGTAGTCACCATTATTATATCTCCAGAATCTGCAATCATCCATACCACATCTCAGCCAATGGACCTTTCACCAAAGCAAGGTATCAATTGCATTGTGATTCATTTACCCTTGCTAATATAAGACTGTGTTGTGTGTGCAAATGGAAATCATGCAACAAAGGATTGGATCTGGAGGACACACTCAGAATGGATAGGTGCTGAAGTAGTCATGCAAGGAATGAGATTGATGATGTGCTTATGGATGGACAAGGAAAGGCACAATCTTGGCATTGGCAGTAGCAAAATTCTCCTCTCTTCTCTCTTCTCTCTTAGCTGCCAAATAAGGCCTAATGTCAAATGTATAAAGTATTCACTCTTGTTGTCGTGAACACCAGTTTTGTCATGTTCTGTAATGATGATCCGTTCACATGTTGTCCCATTCACCATTAGTTCCATTCAAGTCAATAATCCCATACCTTCCCAATTTTTTTGTAAGGAACTTGAGGATGAGTTTTTATTCATTCATGGGGGTATGATGGGACGTGATATCGCATGGGCCACGATATCACGTACACAATATTGCATCGATCATGATATCACGTACGTGATGTATCATACACAATATCATAGTGCACCACCAAATATATAAATAAGAGGCGGCTCTCCCTTGTTTCTCCATCTAGATCTAGACCATAGCCAAACTCTTGCAGTTTTTCCATTCTAGAGTTAGAGTAATTTCCATGTGCTTGCAATAGGATTCCCAAAGTGAACGGATCTTTATTCAAGCAAATATTATACCTAAGCATAAGTCTGTGTATGGAAATAAAGATGAACTTTTTGGATAAACCTTGCAGTGCATGGACTAAGCTAATTAGGACTTTAATTATTGTTAATTGTTTAAATGCTTTATTAGTCAATTAATCTCTCTCAACCCTCAACACTCCTAGTTAAGTGCATTTAATATGACCACTTTGAGCACGTACGTTACACTTGGTAATCCCAGTAACGAATAGTGTTTGGTAATCCCAGAAGGTTGCATTGGTTCAGGGTGTGAACGGCAAGTGGGAACAGATACTAATTCTAGGCATTAGAACTTAGTTAATTAAAGTTAGTTACTTAGTCTCTTCATCCTTTACCTCATTAGCATAGGTGATAAAACATAGAAGATATAAAAATCACATACCTCAGACTTACTTAAGCATACAACCATGAAAAATACAAGTAAGTCTAGGAAGACAACGAACTATTAACCTTAAGTATTCCATAAGGCGTGTAGGCACTTAGTCTACAGAGTTCAACTGGATCACATGTGTAACACTCGTATTCGTATGGTTGAGTGTAGGGGTACCTCGCCACTCATCAATGAACAACTTAGATGGAGAGACTTACAAGGCAATATTATCTTGCCACTAGAATGCCCAACACCATTAATGCTTCAAGTAGCCCTCATGAGATCAAATCTTGGTCACATACAAGAAGGGTATCAAGTTACCAAAAACATGACCATGCCATATTGGTTAACATAGGCTTAAGTAAGAAGAAATGCTAATATGGAAATAAGATATGAGCAAAAGAAAGGAAAGAGAGCACCACAATAATTATCCTTTAAGCAAAAGAAGATGCTTCTCTAAAGTTGAAAAGATTTATAAGGCTCATAAATCTCATTCCCAAACACCAGTAATATGCATTGAAGATCCTATAAAAATGAAGCTACGTTCAACTCTTACAGAAACCCCCGAAAGAGGTGAGAAGGACTCCAACCTTAAAATGAGTTCAAGGCCTACAACCTCCAATAGATCTAGAAGAGATGAATCAAGAAGTCATAGAAGGAGAATCACCTGACACCATTCTCCAACTCCTCCATCTTCTTCCTCACCCTTATCAATATATTCTAACAAGAGGAAACAAAGACTAAGGAATCATGATAGGGAAAGGAGAAGAGATTATGGAGGACATGCAAATAGAAAGAGACATCCTCATGGAAAAGAAGATGATAATGAAGATAGAGAAGAAAGGATTAGACATGAAAGAAGAGAACATCATGAGCATTATAGGGGATACCACTACAATAGAGTCTATGAACTCTAAGACTATGAAGAGTTCCTATTAGCCACTTACAATATGATTAATATCAAGGAAGCAATGTACATTCATACTAGGCATTTAAGGGATAGTCACATTAAGTAACTTGACATAAACAATATTCCAAAGTTTGAAGCTAGATATAATGTAGATCTACAACACCACCTCTAAGCCTTCCATGATATCTGTGCCCTACAAAATATAGAGAATCACTAATAGAAATTAAAGTTGTTTCAAAAAATACTCATAAAAGAAGTAAAGAGATGATATAGATCCTTAGAACTTGAATCAATCCAAAGATAGAGTACCATGTTAGAGATATTTAATGATAAATACCAAACTTATTCTAGAATTTCATACCTAAAGAAATATATCTAGGGATGGAAATAAAGGATACATGAATCCCTTGATGTAGAAATGGGTAGGTAATATTTATTATTTCATAGATGCCCAGGCCATGGATTTTCTCAAAGAAAACAACTATGGAACATCATTGATGGGCTAAGGAATAAAACAAGGGAGGTCCTTGGAGTATAGGCCCAAGGTAGACTATTAAAGATGATAGTTCATTGAATCCAAAGGTTACTAGACCAATTGGCAAAAGAAGAGGAAGAGCTACATAAAAGAGAATTCATTAAAGAATATAATAGACACCCACCTATTAGAAAAAGAGGTATAAGGATATGTGAGACATAATAAGGAGACACTTTAGAAGATGTGATCCAAAAAAAGACTTTGTCAATTTAAAAATTGATTAATGATAAGACAACAAAGGTAGAAAAAATGTGGGACTCTGTGGATGAAAAATTTTCAACAGCACTAAAGATGGTAGAAGAGAAGATTAAACAATCCTTTAACAGAAGTAAGAATAGGAAGAAGAAAAAGGACAATGGATGTGAGGGTTATAAAAATGAGGAAAAGGTTTCCACAATTGAGAAAATTATAGACTCAAGCTTTGAAGATAATATTAGTTGCAAAGTGTACTAGTATAAACATCCTAAAGGATTTTTTCCTATCATGGCATACTTACAAGAGTTCAGGATGTATTTACTAAATCCAAAGTTTGTCCAAAAAAAAAAACCAAATGTCAAGGCAATTACCTTATTTCCAAGGTAATTATAGATAGATCTATCAACAACTGTACTATCCAAGTAAGGCTTATCCTCAACCACAAGAATAATACCAGTAGTAATGGCAACAACCACAATGATGGGGCATACCATCACCAAGGTAATAGTATCCATATCAAAAACTACATCCTTATGGATACAATGTACAATGTTCCATATCTCCTAGAAATACTCCTATTTAGGCTTCTTCCCACTACTATCTAAGAAAATATCATAGGCCTATAACCCCACACATGGAGTCATAGCCTTACATATCTCAACTAGTAGTGCAACCATCCTATCAAGCTCCTAATCTTCTACCTCTAATACCACCATTAATTATGCAAGGGAAACTACCAACATAATCACAACAAAAAAGTTCTACCAAGGTAGTTAGTATAGAGATACAAGATCATACTAACAATACTCAATGTAAACCTAGAAAGCACTCTTTCTTTAGCCTAGAAAATGTTGATAGAGTAGGAACTTAATCCATCCATGTTCCTCCTATGATAGATCTTTTGACTTTTTGGTGTGTCAAAAACTTGAAAGTGGAGTATTTGTTAATGTGTTTTATGAGACTCCTGCAGGCATAAGGAAGACAAATTTGACATGTCAATAAGATTAAGAAGAGAGTAAGAATTAACAATTTGGATTATTAGAGTCCTAGAGAAGGTAAAAGGAATTTAAGAATACCATAAGAACAACAGGCATCCCAACCTCAAGAGAAGATATCTTGCAAACTACCAAGATGTCTCTAGGTAACAAAAGATGTCTCTATTGAGAAGACCTAGTTTCAAAGAAGACATCTCCTAGCAATAGGAAATGTATCCTTCTGAAATAAGATGTCTTGTTTCAAGATCAGACATCTCCTCCAAGATGTCTTGTCTTCCAAGGAGATGTCTTACTTATGCCCAAGATGTATTCTATATAGACAAGATGTCTCCCTTACAAGTTGTCAAAAATAGTAAGATGTCTTTAGTCATGAGCAAGGCATCTCATATGGCTATTTCTAGCTATTTTAGGGATTTCAATGCATAAATGGAGGGAAACAAATTTATAAAGGGAGGACATACTCAAGAGGCAAAGGTAAACCTTGGACAAGAAATTGAGCAAGAATTATGCATACCTCAATGAATTTAAGATCTTATGTTCTCTATCTTTTGTTGTAATTCATATTAAGCTTCAAAGCAAGAAATTTGAAGAGTTAGTTTAATTCTTTCTTGATCTTCTTCTTTTTCTTGTTCAAATCCATATAGGATTTGATGTGCTTCTTGATGGAAGGCATCTTTTGTAAGGCTTGATAGATTGTTGGGACATTGAGGGGTTTTGGATGTGTTTCTTGAGAGAAAAACATCCCTTTTAGAGCTAGAGAGCTTATTTTGTAAAGGTTGTGATGCACTTTAAATCACATTTTTGAAGGAACAAAGTCCAAATATGTGTAAGGATTATACCCTCTAAGTATGGATGTACCCAATTTAGGGAACTATGTAAAATCAACTATGCAAAAATTGAGTATTGCTAGCATGAACTTAATTACCCCCCTCTAAGTTCTCAATCTTCAAGTGGTATCAAAGCCTTGGTACTCCCAACGTAAGTGTAACAACTTAGGAGTAAATTATGGAGGGATCATCCTATAGCAAGCCATCAATGTTCAATGAAATCAACTTTGCATATTGAAAAGCATGAATGCAATAATTATTTGAATCCATGGAGTTTGAAGTTTGGAAATCCACCTTGGAAGGTTATTCTCATCCAATCTCAATCGAGAAGATAAGCTTAAGAGAAACTATCATCACTCCCAAGTTAAGAGGTGAGTGGTCTGATATTGATAAGAGCAACTTTATGTTTGATTCTAAAGCTAGAAATTGTCATTATTGTGCTCTTAGTAACTCTAAGTTTAGTAGAATAGCTAGATGAAAAAACTTCCAAAAAAAATTGGGAAGTATTAGAAGCTACATATGAGGAAACCTTTGGAGTGAAACAATCCAAACTCTTAGTTTTGCAAAGTGAATACGACATGCTCAAAATGAAGGAAGGGGAAAGAATTAAGAATTACTTTTCTAGAGGTAATTATATAGCAATAGCCATTAGGGGAACTAGAAAAGTTCTACATGAAAGTGAAGTTATCATCAAAATGATAAGAACCATGTAACTTGAATTTAGATTTAAAACTACTACCATGGAAGAAATTAGGGATTTCTTTGCCTTGAAGTTTGAAGACCACAAAGTACACTTGTGGCATATGAGATGAGTCTCATAAGTGAAGGTGCCATCAAGGAGAAGCCTATAGCCCTTAAAAGCCTCATAAAAGAAAGACAGTTTTTCTAATTGTGAACAAAATAGTGATGATGAATTAGCTCTCTTGTCAAGAAGAGTAAAAGGACTTCTAGCACAAATAGGAAAGAGCTTCAATCAAATAAGCATCAAAGGTAAAGAAAAATATAAGACTTCTAAAAATTAAAATTTTTATGCTTTTATAGAATGTTGGATGTGTGGTGGAAGAGGTCATATGGCCTTTAAATATCCTAGTGCAAATAGGTTGTAGAAAAAGAAGTACATCAAAGAAGAAAACAAAACAAAAAATCTCTACACTAGCTAGGATGATGAATATTGTGAAGAAGAAACCAATGATGTTTTTTGACAAGTTCATACTTTCTTTGCATGGCTCTTGCATATGAAGCTTCCATCACCAATCATATCAATGAAATAGAAGAGGCTAAAAAATATGAAGGTATGATTGAAAAAAAAGGTATAATCTACTTTGCAAAGAGATAGTTTCCTTTCAAAATTTGTGTATCAAAATGAAAAAGGTTTTGCATACTAAAGAACTTTAACTAGAAAAACTTAATAAAAAATGATTGAATCTTGAAAATAAAAACTTAGACCTAAGGGTTGAGGTACAAAAGCTAACCATTTCTCATGAGTAGATCAACAAGAAACTTGTAGATTTAAAGCTCATCAATGAAAATTTACAAAAGGAAAGGAGACCTAATTGAGACAAGGAAGAGACCCAAAAAATAAAAGAGGATTGGGAAATAACTTCCATGCTAAGGCATCCATAAGTATCTTATCAAATGGAGGTATACATCTAGTTTTGAACATCTAACTCAATTAAGAAATTCTATTTTTTATTATTATGGAAAGTATGAACATGTTCAATCACATTGTCATTTAAGGAAAAAAAATTATAACATGAATACATGGTCTCAACAAAAGAAACCAAGAAAGGATGTTTTTCAGGTCAAAAATGTTTGGAAATCTAAGAAGAAAAAGTGGTTGTACATGTTACACTACTAGCCACAAACAATAGTGAATCAAAAAGTATAACTAGAGGAAAATTATAATTCACCCATTTCAAAGAACAAGGTTGTGGAAATAGAGACCCAAACAAATGACTTAGTTCCAAAAAGGATGAAAATTAGGTACAACTAATGAAGGTCCTCTATAATAGAGAATTTCATCCTAATCATTCTTGAAGCATGAAAAAACAATAAGCAAGCAAGGTGAGATTCAGTAAGTATCTTTATCAATATAAATATTCCTTAACTTACCTCATTTAGTTCTAATTAGTTAATTCTAAAAGTACTAGTATCATGGAAAAATATGTTAAATGGATACTACTTATTGGGAAATTTTGAAAATTGTCAAAAATTCCTCACTTAATCTTATGAGGTAATGTGATACAAAGAAGGTAGCTAGAAATATATCAAAAGAATGAAGGAGAATATGAAGAAATGCAATGAGCATGAGATTTTGTAGGTAAGAGAGGTATGTTTCACTTCCGCTTTTTAGACAATGCCAAGTTCTCTATAATTAGTAGCATTAATTTTGAAGTTTTTATGTCTCACAACCTCGCCTCTTTATCCAAAAACAACAACAACATCCAAAATCCTAGAAAGATGTCTCTTTGATCATCAAGATGTCTTTGATAAGACATCTCTTTGGATCAGAAGACATCTTGCCAAAGACGTCTCTAATAAGACATTACAACTATTGATAAGATGTCTTCTTTGTTTTGCTCTCAACTTAGGCAAGACATCTTCTCTTCCCATGAGATGTCTCATGTGCATAAAAGATCCTCGTGAAATCATCTTCAATATAAATTAACCTTGAACTTCTCTATCTTCTCATTTTCTTATGCAAAGACAACCTACCCTAGATGTCTTAGAGTCCTTGATAGAACTAGCAATAGCACTCCATCTAGCTTAATTCCCATGGCTTCTAGGAAGGAAGGAACCTCACCACAATCTTAGCAGAATTACAAAGGCACTTTATGAGTAGGACCAAGTAGATCTAGCTCATACCAATCATAGGTCAAATCCTCTAATTCTAAGAATAGGTTTGAAAATCACCAATCTATCTCCATTATTTCTAGGACAAATCTAAGTTTTAGGTATAGTCATTAGAATGAGTTACTAGTATACATTGAAGTTATTGGTTGGATTTCCTTTCTTACCATGTATGTTTGTATTCCAAAAATTCTCATTCTAAAATTATTCTACAATATTATCATCATAAATGCATTAATTTGAGCTTTTACCATCATGGTGGAAGGTGTCATTGTTTGAGTTTTCCCACAAATTATCAACAATCTTCTTGGGATATCTAATGTTGATGTGCATCACATAGTAATAAACTTCATGGATGACATCTTTATTAATTGGGTTATACCAATCTCATATCATGAGTTTTGTGATGCCTTATTTGGGAAACTAGTGTCACTATAGGATGGTCAGGTGCATTAGCACCATATGTCTTAGGATGCCTCCACTCTCTCTCTTATTGTGATGTACAAAATCATAATAAAGGAAGGTAGCTATGAAGATATTATTACCTCAAACTTTTGTCTTGTATTATTTACTTATAGGATGTCCACTTGACTTGGGACACATTCTCTAGAGAGACATGATGGGAAAATACATGTGTGGATGTATCTATGGACATTCACTACTCATTAGTCTCATCATTCAACAAATAGGTGTTTGCATTTCAAATATTCTCATCCCTAAGGAAAGAGGAATCTTGTTGAGTATGCTTTGTACACTGACCACATAATAAAGGGAGGTAGCTATGACTACTATTCACTAACCTTTATATCATTCTAAAAAGAGAAGTCTACTCATGTCAACTTAGTAGCTTCCTCATGGTTACAGGTATTCAATAAGCAGGCAAAAGTAAGATCTTCCTCGTGAGCACTAGCTGGACAATCCATCTAAGCACCTGTATAGCTTAGATGCTCAAAATCTATTAGTGCTTAGGTTGGATCTTTCATGAAGAAAGCCTTTCATTCCATTGTCAAGGCCATTGGAAAAATTAGGAGAAATCTCATACACCTCCAAAAGAGAATGGACTTCATAAGTATTCATCCACTTCCATCAAGTGATCCACAATTTGAAGAGATTGGGACTTCTTATTGGACAAAGAGTGAGGATGATTTAGAACCTATACAACCTACTACTATTGTTGGACCATCTAGAGCTTATGACTCTAGAAATGCTTTAGATTCAAAGGAGATGGTTGAAGCTCTAGCGTATGCTTAGGGGAATCCTATCCCTTACTTCAAGCAGCCCTCCATAGGGGCATTTGTGCAAGGGAGATCTTCTGGAAGACTCTACAAGAGATTTTGAGATGATGATGTCCCACAAACATTTGAGTAGTAGGCCATTGATAGTATTTTTGGTGTGGCAACCTAGTGGGAACAACTTGTTTCTAATACTTATTAGTGCAAAGTTACTCCATCATCTTCATGATAGATCCCATCACATAATAGTCATTCTGTCTCCACCCACTTTCAAGTGAAACTCTAATCAAGACAAGGCTCAATGATAATGCCATTTTATGATGATGATGATAACATCTAATAGGTCTCATGATCTAGCACAAGTAATGATGAGGAGGAGGAGAAACCCATTAGGCCTACTCATGCTTCATCTAGTTTTGATGATGATATAGAGGTTAGTGGATAGTAGGATGCAAGTAATTTCCTCCTTTTGGGTAATGTCCAAAAAGGGAAATAATTAGTTGTAATAGTGATGAGAGTTTTTTAAATAGAAATTTATGATAGTGAAGTGGTAGGATCTTCTAACATTGGTAATAGATATTTGAGATCTTATGATTATATGCTGATATGAGTTGTTCTGTTTGATAAGGACATGCTATTAGTATTTTTGGTGATAATATGAGGACATATTTTTAGGGCATTTTTATGAGATTATGTCATGAGAACATACTTGCTTATTTTGGACTTAGTATGCATATTGTATCTATAAGAGATAGTGATTTGAGGAGATATTTATTTAAGTAAAGTTATATCTTACTTTTGATAGCCTTGGAAAGAACTACTAATAGTTGTGTGACTACCAAACCTTAATCCACCCTCCTTTCCTCTCCTTGATGCAATAGAGAATTTCATTACATCATCTTATCCAAAAAATTTTGTATATAAATATATGTCTTTTGTTACTTTCATGCTAATCCATCATTCAAGTTTTGGACATCACCAAAAAGGGGAAGATTGTTGATTTTTTGGTGTATCAAAACCTTAAAAATGGACTATTTTTAAATGTGTTTTATGAGACTCCTATAGGCCTAAGGAAGATAAATTTGGCACTCAAGAAGACCAAGAAGAGAGTAAGAATTAACAATTACAAATGTTAGAGTCTAGAAGAAGATGCAAGAAAATGGAGAAGACCATAAGGACAACAAGTGTCCCTACCTCAAGAAAAGATGTCTTGCAAACTACTAAGATGTCTCTAGCTAACAAAAGACATCTCTAGCTAACAAAAGATGTCTCTATTGAAAAGACCTAGTCCCAGAGAAGACATCTCCCAAAAACAAGAGACATCTCCTTTTAAAATAAGACATCTTGCCTTCTAGGGAGACATCTCACCTTTTCCTAAGATGTCTTGTACCTATATAAAGCATCTTCTCTCTAAGTTATAAAAAATAGTAAGATATCTCTAGTCATGAGCAAGACATCTCATATGATCATTTCTAGCCATTAAGGGATTTCAATGAGAAAATAAGGGAAAAAAAGCTATAAAGTAAGGACATACTCAAGAGGCAAAGGTAAGCTTTGAACAAGTAATTGAGCAAGAATTGTGCATACCTCAATGAATTCAAGATATTCTATTCTCTATCTTTTGCTATAATTTGTATTGAGCTTCCAAGTAAGGAATCTAAAGAATTAGTTTAATTATTTCTTGATTTTCTTTTTTTCTCTTGCTAAAAGCCCTATGGGGTTGGATGTGCTTCTTGAGAGAATGCATCTTTTGTAAGGCTTGATAGCTTGTTGGGATCTTGAGAAGTTGGATGTGTTTCTTAAGAGAAAAGCACTCCTTGTAGAGCTAGAGATCTTACCTTGTAAAGGTTTTGGTGCCCTTGAAACCACTTTTTTGAAGGAATAAAGTCTAGAAGTATGTATGGATTATACCCTTCGAGTGTGGATATACCCAAGTTGGGAAATCACATAAAATTAGTTGTGCAAAAATTGGATATTACTAACATGAAATTATTCAACCCCCTCTAAGTTCTCAAACTTTAAGATCCTCTTATAATCACCATGATTCCACAACAACTAAATCAAAAACTTAAAATTTTCATGCTAACTAAAATAGTATTAGATTGGATAAAAGAAAAAACTCTTCCATAAATAAGAATAGATCCTAAAAAACCTTTGATTTATTTGCAAATTACTAAAAATTCACCATGCAAAATTCTACTAGACTTAGGTTTGAAGTTAACTTGATATCTCAAACACATAAGGCATGGAACCTATCACCATTAAATGAATTAAATTTAAGTTTAGAGCTTGTAGATCAATTAGTCACCATTTCTTTGGGATGGATAGAAGATGTGATGACCACTATCAATGAATGATATTATCAAATAGATTTTCTAGTAATCAACGTGAAGAATGATAGCAAGGACTCTCCTATCATTATGAGGAGGGCATGGCTTAGCACAATTAATGTTAAGTTAGGAACAAAAGACTTGTCCTTGGAAATTTCCAAGGAAGATGAGAAAGGAGTCATACATAAGCAAAGAATTCTATGCATTACTTATGATGAAAAACAATACAATTGTGAACTAAAAGTTCAAAATATCAGCATGATCCTTATACCAATCCATAAAAATTTTGAAAAATAAGTGTGTATAAAATGGTTGGTATTATTCAATAGATTTTTTGATAATCGATATGGAGAATGATAGTAGGGACTTTTCTATCATTATGAGGAGAGCATGGCTTAGCACAATTGATGCCAAGCTAGGAATAAGAGATTTGCCCTTGGAAATTTCCAAGGAGGATCAGCAAGGAGTCATATAGATGCAAAAAATTCTATGCATTACTTATGATGACGAAGGATACAATGGTAGATTAAAACTTTAAAATATCAACACAATCCTTACACCAACCCATAATAAGTTTGAAAAATAAGTGTGTATACAAAAAGAAACAATGGCCACTTAACCAATAGACACCTAGTGGTTAAGAAATGGGAATATAAAACTATCTAAAATATGCAAAGAAACATCCAACCCACTTATCAAATCCTATCTAAATAAAATGACCCAAGTTAATAACTTACAAAAGGATATCCTAAACCATGACCATACACCAACAAGAAGTAGTGAACATGGAGACTCAAAACTTGAAATTAAGAATAAACAAGAAAACATATTTGAACATTCTAAAATAAAAATAATATCTTATCTAACAAGATATTTATCTCCAAATGATTAAAACTTGATTATCATCAATGTCACATGGGATAATAAATGAAAATCTAAATCACTAAGAAACATAAATAAGAAACCTAGAGTATATGATCCTGGGGATGTATGGTCCATTTTCTAGAACACTTGTCCATAAGTTTCATCATGGGGGTGATGCCCTATCTTGAATTAGGAATTAATAAGTTCATTTTAAATTTATTGTTTTATAATTTTTTGGTTTACATTTTTTGTCAAACTTTTTTCTAATTTTTACCATTTTCTATATTCTTTAGTATCTTTTCTATTCTTTCATATTTTTCATATTTCTTATCAATTTTTATTCTTTAATATATTTTAATTTCTTTATACATTTTTATATTCTTACCTATTTCTCATTCTTTTCATAGTTTTACCATTTTTATGTACATATATTTGTTGATCTTTCTAATAAAGTGTAAAGGAATAAGCATGATGTAGTTGAAATAATGAGAATTTCACTCTATGTTATCAAATAATTAAAGGATTGATTGTATATAGTGAAACCACATCATTTATCCACTTATTTTTAATAATAAATAGGTTTTTACCATGGATATAATGGCATTATTTCCATAATAAAACTAAATAAACTTGTGATTATTATGCTTAAATGAAAAGGTAAAGAACCAAGCAGGAATGAAAAGGGTATGACATCAAGGGGATTTGTGGATTCTATAAAGCTACTACTATGAGTCTTATCATGCTATTAAGTTTTATTATTTACTTGAGTACTAATGAAAAACTAAAGCATGTTCTAAAATAAGTGTTGCCTTGCCATGTCACTAGAAAAACATGTTACCCATGCTTGAAGTGTAACACCCTTCGTAATTATCTATAAAATTCTATAAATAACTAATAGAGATGTTATGAAACCCTAAGGATCTACATTTAACCTTGATTTACTAATTGAAAGGAAAACTATAAAATAGCTTAAAATTATCAATCAGAAGCATAAATATAGTAAAGTAGTATAACGTGATAAAATTTTATAATACTAGCACATATAATTAAATGAAAATTGGAGTTTTGCATAGCCACAGAAAGATAAATGTTTAAAAATTCCACTAGGTGCATCATAAAATAGTACAAAATAAGTACATGGCTTAAGTAGCCTCAAAGTGTACATTTTTTTTTATTTTACAAAAATACAAAATATACAGAAATTATTTTTTTCAAGATGAGGGGGTCCAACTTGTGTCAAATTGGTCCATCTTTCATCCTATGTCCCTTTTCTTACCTGTGCTAGACTTTTTGCATCAAAATGCAAGAGGAAAAACCCATCAAATAAGAAAGGTTATTCTATTTCCCTTTTCATGGAGCATAAAGGTCATGGATCAAAAGTCTCAGCATATGGGCTCAGTAAAGGCTTCCAATAAAATATGTAAGAAAATTGTACAGACTCAAAATGTCATAGATTTTCCTAAAATTTGAATACATCCAAAAATCCAATGTAGATATATATATTTTTAATTTATTTAATCTATTAGTATTCAAAGGTATCCCAAAATTTTCAAGCAAAATCCTAACAAAATGTATATTTTAATCAGGAATCTCTAAAGGCTAGGTTTGGTTATCCTCACTACAATTGATGGGTGGCGAGGTACCCCTACACTCAACCATACGAATACGAGTGTTACACGCACGATCTGGTCGAACTCCAAGGACTAAGTGCTTAAGCGCCTTATGGAACACTTAAGGTTAATCAATCACTGTCTTCCCAAGCTTACTTGTATTTTTCATAGTTGTATGGTTAAGTAAGCTTGAGGCATGTGATTTTTATGTCTTTTATCTTTTTATTGCCTATGCTAAGAGGGGAAAGTATGAAGAGACTAAGTAACTATCTTTCACTAACTAAGCTCTAATAATCCTAGCATCAGTATCCATTCCCACTTGCTATTCACACCCTGAACTAGTGCAACGCTACTAGGATTACCAAATGCTATTCGTTATTGGGTTACCACGCGTAGCACACATGCTCGAAGCAATCGTACTGAATGCACTTAACTAGGAGAGTTAAGGGTTGAGAGAGATTAATTGCCTAAGAAAGCATTTAAACATTTAACAATAATTAAAGTCCTATTTAGCTTAGTCCATATGCTGCAAGGTTTATCAGAAAGTTTGTCTTTATTATTGTACACAATTGTGTGCTCAGATACAAAATTGCACAAATAAAGATCTGTTCACTTTGAGACTCCTACTACGGGCACATGGAAATTATTCTAACTCTGGAATGGGAAAACTGCTAGAGTTTGGCTAAGGTTTAGATCTAGATGGAGAAACAAGGGAAGGCCACCTCTTATTTATAGAACTGGGGACAGGCTGCTATATTGCGTATGCGATATCGTAGGGAACGACGCGATATCGCGGCTCATCATACCCCCATGACTGAATAAAAACTCGTCCTCGAGTTCCTTACAAAATATTGGGAAGGTATGGGATTATTGACTTGAATTAAACTAATGGTGAATGGGGTGACATGTGAACGGATCATCATTACAATACATGACAAAATTAGTGTTCATGATAACAAGAGTGAACACTATGTACATTTGACATCAGGCCTTATTTGGAAACTGAGAAAGAAGAGAGAAGAAGTAACAAGAATGCATTAATGCATTTGGCCAATCCATCCACTTGAAGTAACAAGAATGCCTCCATCAAAGAGCCACCACCATTCTGACGAAATGAGAAAGGAGAAAGGTGGGAAGTGAGAAAGGGCCTTAGTTAGAGGGAACATGTTTGTTTAGTTCCATAACCAGTGCTTATCACCCAAGGAATCCTTTCTTCTAAGGGGTGTGCTTTGAATTCTCATTTTTTTTTTTTATTTTTTTTTTTTTTGCGTGAGAACCACACCATGTAAAGACTTATTATTTTTATTTTCATTTGCTCAACTTTTCGATAAGAAGGTAACGTTGGAATGGTAAGAAAACTTAAGAAGAAAACATCCAAGCACCCAAGAGAATGGCCAACACAAATGCATTAAGTCCCCTTGAAGTCACACCCTTTTTAATCCTTGAGGCCCTGCTTAGTTTGAGAAATGCCTAGTCACCGATTCATTTATGGTTCTTATTATTTTGAAGAAAGGGACTGTACAGTTCCAAGCCAAGAGAGACCATAGAGTTTACGGATGCATGGATGATGTGGACTTATTGGCTGTTATATCAAAAGAACCATACCATAGTATCAACATCATAACTTAAAGGTAAAAACCAAACATTAGCAACCAATAGAATATAGTTCATGCCATGATCAAGAGCACTTATTGGGTGACGAACCTAACAAAATAAGTGGAAAGACACACACACACACACACACACACACACACACATAAAATAAAAATTACAAACGATGTTGTAAAACAAAAACAAAAAAAAAGTTAAAGAAATTTGTAAAACAAAAATTTGTAAAAAAAAAAACTTAAAAAGAAACCGAGGGCCTCAAATGATCAGCGTAAGTGGCCATCTCCCCCATGACTGAATTGGAAGGGAGATATCTAAAATAATGAGCATTTGTTTAAATTTTTTAGAAGTGTCCAACTTCTCCAAATTGATGTTTCAGGTTAAGGGTTGGAAGTTGGTGACGCTCATGCTCTAGTGTATCTATGCCTTCGACATGATTGCAAGTTGTTCCCCTAGTTAGTTCCATGCATGTTGGTGAGTTGATCTCCTTATTAGCTATCAACCACTAGTTGTTTTCTTGTTGTGTGGTTGCTACATATAGGCACTTTTGTATGTTAGTTTCCTAGGCACACCGGTTGCATACAAGAAGTGTTGAACATTCCTGTACGCCATCACCCTCAATATCAATGTATGTGATGTATGGAACCTTCTTCTTCTCGATCTTCCTATAAGTTTTTTCCTTAGATATTTCCAAGGAAAGATCATAGATTCCTAGGCATGCGTTTATGGTGCTGAGCAATGCCCTTCCCATTATTATTGGGAAGTCCCCTTTATTATTGTTGAATTCTATCACTAGGAAATCAGCTAGGTATGACCACCCACACATAGTGGTAATGACATCCTCCACAAGTTCCAAGGGGACAGTGATGGACTAGTCAACCAGCTCTAATCAAATATTGCTCTTCTTTAGTGGAGGTAGGTTTTAGGCTTTATACATTTCTTGTGATATTAAGTTGACTCTGGAACCTGAGTCAAGAAGAGCCTTACGTGGTTCCTTCCCAGCGACTTGGAGGTAGATTAAGGGACTTCCAGGATCAAAGAATTTCCTGGGAAGGTGGCCCACCTTTATCTAGTTAGTGATGGTATGTGTTAACATAACTATGTGTGTTGAGCTCTATTTTTGGTTTGAAGGGAGCTCCAAAGCCTTATTTGATGGAGAGGTGTTTTGAGGCTCAACTGCTTGTAGTTGTGAGAGCTTGTTTAGAATTTTGGTTCTAAAGAAAGGTCTTCTCTTTGTATGGTTGTTAGAACCAATAGTGGGTTGAAGTTTCATAGCTCTTAGAGCATTATGTTGCTACGGTTGAGTGGGGAGTTCCCCTTGCATCGTTGGAGTGGGTGGTAGTGGAGCTATCAGCGTAAGAGTCGCAAATGGATTCGGAGGATGGTATGCATGTGATGTGTCTCCCCTAGGAGAAGGAGTCCTAGAATACTCCCAAGCTTGGTAGTGACGTTGTGGGGTTACATGACTGACAAAGTCACTTGGAGAAACTAGTTGCTACACATAATAGCCATATGGATCTGGTTGCCAGTAAGGGTATTGTTGACTTGGCGGTGGCATCCCCCATGACTGTGGGTATTTCCACTGCTGGTGTTGCTCAACAGGTTGTGGCAAAGTTCCACTTGGATAATACGTTAAGGGTTCATAAAACTACCTTGGATTTCCTTGGGGATAAGGTAACCTTCGAGGTGCTTGCCATTTGTTAAGTCTTGGGTTGAGTGCATACACCCTAGACTCTTGTAGATGTGAGATTATTGAGCAACATCCCTTGGGATGGTCATACTGACATATCTCACAACCACCATCATCATCTGTATTGGAATCCACAACCTCTTCAGTGATAGTCATTTTTCCCTTACTTTTGTTACGTGCATGGTCTAAGTTTCTCCTCTTTTTCTTATCATAGTCACTACCTCGCTCCTTAGACTCCTCTACAATTTTGAGAACGGTTTTGAATCTACTGTGTAAGGAGTCTCATATTTGATCCACCTTAGCCAACACTTCAGTTGTTAACTTCTAAAGTGGTAAGTTCTTTCTATTCACCAACTCTTCAAGTGGTGACTCATCCTCCTCCTCATAAAATCTCACTTCCCTCTTTTGAAGGGAAGAATCGCGGTTATATTCTTCTGCACTCTCTCTCTTATGTAGCTCTTCTTCTTCCTTAGCTACTTGCTCCAACAATCTATGCACCTCATGGGACCTAAGCTCTAATAATCTCCCTTGGGCATATGTTCCAAGGGTTCTCCTAGTTTCGTGCCTAAGCCCATCTACAAGATGGCGTAGTTGATCCTGTTATGTGTAACCATGGCCCGGGCAACGATGTAATAGTGCATAGTAGTGGCCCATGGCAACATCCAAGGGTTCATGATCATCCTGCTTCCATCCTTGGATCTATTTTCACAAGTTGGACACTCTGGAGTACGTTTGATACTTATCATTAAATAGTTCTAGCATCGTACTCCACCGTCTAATAGATTCTGGTTCTAAGGACTGGTACCAACTTTCTGTTTCCTTTATGAGTGTCCTTGGAAACAACTTTAACTTTTGCCAGTCATTTCCAATATTCTGCAAGGNGTTCCCTACTTTCCCTTCTTCTATGCCTTGATTCTCTAGAATGCCCTCGTCCTCGCTCTCGACTCTCTCGTTGAGGGTTCTCATTATGCTTACCATTATCCTCACGGTTGGGTTTCTTGTGAGTATGTTCTGATGTGGAAGGAGAGAGTGAATGAGGAAATGAAGGTGAAGAAGAAGGGGAACCATCACCATGATGATGTTTCTTACCTTCTCTTTGGCGGTTACAGCCCCGATCATGATGACGATCCAAATGCCCGCCCTTGTCATATGTTTTTGTTCCCTCATTGAACACTTGATGTTCATGGGGATCAGAACTAGGGTTGTGAATCATGGAGTGTAGGTTCTGATACCCCACCTCCTCACCATCATCAGGAGGGTTAACATCATTTGATGGAGAACCTATTATAACTAGTTCACCATCTCCAATTTCACTTAGAACATGCGGGACATTGTAGGGCCCTTTATCCTTCAACGATGCATGGTAACTCTCCTACTGCGAGTCTCGTTGACGTTGCACTTCTATGGGATGGTACTCCCTTGTGCCATAATCACATGCAACATACTCAACGTATAATTGTGACATGGCTATTCGTGCAAGGGCATGAAGGAGCATGTAGGGGACGACTCTGTCTGAAGGCAACACTATGTTACCCTCAAAGTCTCTCCATCATAGTTGTTCATCTTGATGGAAGATAAGGTAAATTCGGGTACATATTCATCATGATGAATATATACCACACTGAATTGTTAAGGAACTGGTGGGTTTTGGTTATGTATGTTGTGTCGCCGACTGTCTCTAGTGTGATCCCTAGGTGGTGAAGTGCTTTTGTGGGAAGAAGAAGAAGACATTGTTGTCTTGTTTCGTGTGTTATTGACCATTGTTTAATTTTTCTTCTGATTGACCCTAAGGGTTCATTTAAGCTTCCCAACGATGTGGATGATTTCCTATGTTCTACTTAGTGCACAAATAACTAAGTCCCCAGAAATGATGCCAATGATGAGTGGTGAGGTACCCCTACATGCAACCATACGAATACAAGCATTACATGCGTGATCCGGTCAAACTCCAAGGACTAAGTGCTTATGTGCCTTATGGAACACTTAAGGTTAATTAATCACTATCTTCCCAAGCTTACTTATATTTGTCACGGTTGTATGGTTAACTAAGCTTGAGGCATGTGATTTTTATGTCTTTTATCTTTTTATCACCTATGCTAAGAGGGGAAAGGGTGAAGAGACTAAGTAACTATCTTTCACTAACTAAGCTCTAATCATCCTAGCATTAGTATCCATTCCCACTTGCCATTCACATCCTGAACTAGTGCAACACTACTGGGATTACTAAACACTATTCGTTACTGTGTTACCAAGCGTAGCGCACGTGCTCAAAGCAATCGTACTGAATGCACTTAACTAGGAGAGTTAAGGGTTTAGAGAGATTAATTGCCTAAGAAATAATTTAAACATTTAACAATAATTAAAGTCCTATTTAGCTTAATCCATATGTTGCAAGGTTTATCAGAAAGTTCATCTTTATTGTCGTACAAAATTGTGTGTTCAGGTACAAAATTGCTCGAATAAAGATCTGTTCACTTTGAGACTCCTACTACAGGCACATGGAAATTATTCTAACTCTGGAATGGAAAAACTGCTAGAGTTTGCCTAAGGTTTAGATCTAGATGGAGAAACAAGGGAAGGTCGCCTCTTATTTATAGAACTGGTGACGAGCTGCAATATTGCATACGCGATATCGCAGGGAACGATGCCATATCGCATACGCGATATCGTGGCTCATCAACAATTCTTGCAATAACCTTACTACTATCATTGAATTAGCCTCGTGATCCCAAACAAGTCATTCATGGTTGGGTCTTGATAATAGCCTTACTACTAACATCCTCGATGGTCAAGGCACGTGTATCATTAGAAGGATAGGTCTTGTCTATGCCTCACCACATACCACTAGACTCAACTGCTTAGTTCCATGGTCTCAGCTAAATCCATAGCCTTACATAAACTTACAAACCAAAATCTAGGGTAGGAAATCCATCCAACAATCCTTGTTCTTGTGGGATGGATCGCTCTAAAGAACACTCTACTATTGCATCTAGACAAGAGCATTGAAAGGATTCATGTTCCTACTATCAACTGAGCAAAATCAATCATGCAAACATGATTATTTTATTTCAAATGTCCAAAGGATGCCAAAAATGGCTAAAAATCCATAAAATCTTAAATTCCTCAAAATTCTTACCATAAGCTAAATCATGTTAAAGGGTGATCAAAATAATCATAAAATATATGAGAAAAATTTTCACAATTTCAAATACACATAAAAGTTGGAAGGAGGTTTATACATAATCTTAAAAAAATTTAGTGACATCTCAACATAGAATTCAACATCATAGAAGAAAATGGAAAAGTAGAAAGAGGGAATACGAAAGGATAACAACATAAATCAAATTAGAATAGTCACATAAGAAGGAAAAAAATAAAATAATCTCTCTTATAGGATCTATAACAAAATAGGAGAATCATACAAAAAGAACACTAAAATGAGATTTCTTACAGGATCTACAAAAAAATAGGACAACTACATAAAAAGGAAAATAGATTAATCTTTCTTACTTGTGCTAGAAGGTTTTCCAAAATCTTCTTAAGGTCTTCCCAAGTTACCCAGAATCAATTTTTATTTTACATCTGATGCCTTCTATGAATCCCAAAAAAGCATGTGATGCGAGACTTGGACTTGGTGCATGATAGGGATGAGCTTAGAATGTAATGAGCTTGATTAAAGTTGAGTGAAATGTGAGATGATGGGACCCAAATGATCTTTATATAGGCATCACCATGGGATATGGTTTCTAAAACGAGGAGAAAACAAGCATCGAAAATCCATGGTCAAAGAAAATAAGCAATGAAAACCACAGGTAATGAAATAAGCAACCAAAACCATGGGTGGTGAAAAAAAGTAGCCAAAATGATAGGTAATGAAAATAAGAGGCCAAAACCATGGGAAATTGATGGGACATGATATCGCATGGGCCACGATATCACGTCAGCCCCTACGATATTGCGTACACGATATTGCATGGGCCACTATATTGTGTCGGCCCCTGCGATATCACGTACACGATATCGCAACCTGTCACCAGTTCTATAAATAAGAGGCAGCTTTCCCTTATTTTCCCATATAAATCTAGACCTTAGCCAAACTCTTGCCATTTTACTATTCCAAAGTTAGAATAATTTCCATGTGCCCGCCGTAGGAGTCTCAAAGTGAACGAATCTTTATTCAAGCAATTCTATACCTAAGCACACAATTATGTACGGAAATAAAGATGAACTTTTGGATAAACCTTACAGCATATGGGCTAAGCTAAATAGGACTTTAATTATTGTTAAATTTTTAAATTCTTTCATAAGGACTTAATCTCCCTCAACCCTCAACTCTCATAGTTAAGTGCATTCAGTATGACCACTTTGAGCACGTGCGTTACGCTTGGTAATCCCAATAACGAATAGCATTTGATAATCCCAGTAGCATTACATTGGTTTAGGGTGTGAATGGCAAGTGGGAATGGATACTGATGCTAGGCCGATTAGAGTTTAGTTAGTGAAAGTTAGTTACTTAGTTTCTTCACCCTTTCCTCTATTAGCATAGGTGATAAAAACATAAAAGATATAAAAATCACATGCCTCAAGCTTACTTAACCATACAACCGTGACAAATACAAGTAAGCTTGGGAGGACAATGATTGATTAAACTTAGGTGTTCCATAAGGCGTGTAGGCACTTAGTCTGCGGAGTTCCACCGGATTGCACATGAAAACACTCGTATTTGTATGGTTGAGTGTAGGGGTACCTCGCCACTCATCATTAGCGTCATTGTCAGGGACTAAGTTGTTTGTGCGCTAAGTAGAACATAGGAAATCATCCACATTGTTGGGAAGCTTAAACGAACCCTTAGGGTTAATCAGAAGAAAATTTAAACAACGGTCAATAGCACACCGACAAGATAACAATGTCTTCTTCTTCTCATAAAAGCACTTCACCACCTAGGGATCACATAAGAGACAGTCGGTGGCACAACATACATAACCAAGAATTGCCAGTTCCTCAATAGTATCGGGTAGTGTATACCCATCATGATGAGTATATACCCAAGTTTACCTTTATCCTCCATCAGGATGAACAACTGCGTTGGCGAGATTTGCAAGGTAACATAGTGTTACCTCCAAATCGTGCAGTCCCTAACATGCTCCTTCATGCTCTTGCACAGATAGACATGATGCAACTATACACTAAATATGTTGTATGTGATTATGACACAAGGAATTACCATCCCATAGCGGCACAATGTTTAAGGGACTCGAGGTAGGAGAGCTACCATACATCATTGAAGGGTAAAGGGGTCCTGCACGTCCTAAGCGATATTGGAGATCGTGAACCAGTTATAACAAGTTCCCCATCGAATGATGTTCCCCCTCCTAATGATGGTGAGGAGGTGGGGTATCAGAACCTACACTCCATGACTCATAACCTTGGTTCTGATCCCCATGAACACCAAGTGCTCAATAAGGGAACATAAACCCATGACAAGGGTGAGCATTCGAATCGTCATCACGATTGGGACCGTAACCACCAAAGAGAAGGTAAGAAACATCATCATGGAAATGGTTCCCCTTCTTCTTCACCTTCATTGCATCATTCACCCTCTCCTTCCACATTAGGGTGTACTCACAAGGAACACAACCATGAGGATAAAGGTGAGCATAGTGAGAAACCTCGATGAGAGAGTCGAGAGTGAGGACGAGGGCATTCGAGAGAATCAAGGCATGGTAGAAGGAAAAGTAGGGAACAACGTAGGTATCATAGATGCCATGACAGGAATGACAACGAAGAACCCCTACTTGCAATCGAAAGTATGTTAGACATTACGGAGGCTATTAGAATACCTACAAGGCACCAAAAAGATAGTCGAATCAAGAGACTAGACATGAATAATATCCCACGATTTGAGGGGGGATACAACATTGATCCGTAGAATCACTTACAGGAATTTCATGATGCCTATGTCTTGCAAAATATTGCAAACGAGTGGCAGAAGTTAAAGTTGTTCCTAAGGACACTCATAAAAGAAGCGGAAAGTTAGTACCGGTCCTTAAAACCGGAATCTATTAGATGGTGGAGTACGATGCTAGAAGTATTTAACAATAAGTATCAAACGTACTCCAGAGTGTCCAACTTGTGGAAATAGATCCAAGGATGGAAGCAGGGTAACCATGAACCCTTGGATGCTATGATGGGTAGATATTATGCACTGTTACATCGTTGCCTGGGCCATGGTTACGCACAATGAGATCAACTCTACCATCTCGTAGATGGGCTTAGGCACAAAACTAGGAGAACCCTTGGAACATATGCCCAAGGAAGATTATCTGAGGTTAGGTTCCATGAGGTGCATAGATTGTTGGAGCAAGTAGCTAAGGAAGAAGGGGAGCTATGCAAAAGAGAAAGCATGCAAGAATATAATCGTTATCCTTCCCTCTGAAAGAGAGGAGTAAGATTCTGTGAGGAAGAGGATGAGTCACCACTCGAAGACTTGATGAATAGAAAAACCTTGCTAACAACCAAAGTGTCGACTAAGGTAGATTAAATTTGGAACTCCTTAGACAATAGATTTGAAACTATTTTAAAAATCATAGAGGAGTCTAAGAAGCGAAGTAGTGACCATGATAAGAAAAAGAGGAGAGACTTAGACCATGCACATAACAAGGGTAAGGGAAAAATGACTATGACCGATGAGGTTGTGGACTCTGATACAGATAATAACAGTGGATGTGAGATCTTCCAATATGACCATCCTAAAGGATGTTCCCCAATAATCTCACATCTGCAAGAATCCGGGGTGTATGCACTCAACTCAAGACTTAACAAATGACAAGCACCTTGAAGGTTACCTTATCCCCAAGGTAACCCAAGGTAGTTCCACCAACCCTTAATGTATTATTCAAGTGAAACTCCACCACAACCTATCAAGCAAAACTAGCAGTGGTAATACCCACAGTCATGGAGGATGCCACCGCCTAGGCAACAATACCCTTATCGACAACTAGATCCATATGGCTATTATATGCAGTAGCTGATTTCTCCAAGTGACTCTATCAGTCACATGACCCCACAACTTTCTATTATTTCTAAAAAAAGAAAATGAGAGCCTCAAATGATCAACATTCTTGTTACCTTGGGTGGATGGATTGGCCAAATGTATTAATGCAAAGCCATTGGATGTGGATTGTTTGAGGCTGGATTTGGAATGAGATCTACTAAGTCATATTAATTATGAACACACAAGGGATTGTACATCACCTTGTTCTTGAGACTTCATTCCATTCTCTCCTTTCCAACATTCTTCCTCCATTGTTCACCTCATTGCTAGTAGTCTATATTCTANCCTCCATTGTTCACCTCATTGCTAGTTGTATCAGTAGTCTATATTTTGGGTGACGTATTGTTTTATTTTTTGGTAAACTCTTGTGGTTAAGACTTTAACTCCTGCTTCCAAATGACATTTCCAAAGCCCATAGACTCTTTGAATGTGGGAATATCAGGGCAGTAAGGGCATGAGCCTGCCTTAGGGAGGACCCACTGGCATTCCTATTTGGTGCATCAATTAATTTCTTTCCCTTAAACATTTCGCAATCAATTTCTATTTTGTTCATTTCCATCTCTATCAGCCATTTCATCAACATTACAATTGTTCCTTTTTCTCCATCTTTCCTATTCCTTATCTTTTTCCATTCTCTCGCTATCGGAGGTTCATGATTAGTCATGGGGATCCTGGTCCAATTTTTTCGATTTTCTCCTAACCCCTACATCTTGGGTAGTCGTCATTATTCCATCTCCAGAATCCACATCAGCCATATCACAACTTAGCCAATAAACCTTACACTGAGACAAGATATCAACTGTAGTGTGATTCATTTACCCTTGCTAATATGCAACTGTGTTATGTGTGCAGATGGCAATCATACAACAATGGATTGGACTTGGAGGGAATACTTGGAATGGATCAGGCTAAAGAAATTATGCAAGGAAGGAGATTGACGGTGCGTTTACAGATGAGAAGCAAAAGGCACAATCTTGGTGTTGGCAGCAATAAACTTCTTTCTCTCTCTCTCTCTCTCTCTC
>MNCI01011117.1:150296-166413 GCA_015680685.1 Gnetum montanum | reverse complement strand
CTCTCTCTCTCTCAACTACCAAATAAGGCTGGATGTCAAATGTACATAGTGTTCACTCTTGTTGTCATGAACACTAGTTTTGTCATGTTTTATGATGATGATCCATTCACATGTCATCCCATTCACCATTAGTTCTATTCAAGTCAATAATCCCATACCTTCCCAATATTTTGTAAGGAACTCGAGGATGAGTTTTCATTCAGTCATGGGGGTATGATGGGACGCTATATCGCATACACAATATCGCAGCCTGTCGCTAGTTCTATAAATGAGAGGTGGCTATCCCTTGTTTTTCCATCTAGATCTAGAACTTAGCCAAACTCTTGCCATTTTACCATTCTAGAGTTAGAATAATTTCCATGTGCTTGCAATAGGAGTCTCAAAGTGAACGAATCTTTATTTGAGCAATTCTGTACCTGAGCACACAATTGTGTACAGTAATAAAGATGAACTTTTGGATAAACCTTGCAACATATGGACTAAGCTAAATAGGACTTTAATTATTGTTAAATGTTTACATGCTTTCTTAAGGACTTAATCTCCCTCAACCCTCAACTCTCATAGTTAAGTGCATTCAGTACGACCGCTTCGAGCACATGCGTTACGCTTGGTAATCCCAGTAACGAATAGCGTTTGGTAATCCTAGTAGTGTTGCATTGATTCAAAGTGTGAACGGCAAGTGGGAACGAATACTGATGCTAGGATGATTAGAGGTTAGTTAGTGAAAGTTAGTTACTTAGTTTCTTCACCCTTTCCTCTCTTAGCATAGGCGATAAAAACATAAAAGATATAAAAATCACATGCCTCAAGCCTACTTAACCATACAACTGTGACAAATACAAGTAAGCTTGGGAGGAAAATGATTGATTAACCTTAGGTGTTCCATAAGGCATGTAGGCACTTAGTCTACAGAGTTCAACCGAATCGTGCATGAAAATGCTTGTATTCGTATGGTTGAGTGTAGGGGTACCTCGCCACTCATCAGCAATGAAAACAAGTGACCAAAACCATGTGTAGTGAAAACAAGTGGCCAAACCCCTATGATACTTAGCAAGCTAGAAAAGTGTAATATTATAATTCTAATTTTTGTGGATCGAATATTGATATTTTTAAACATATTAATCACCTTGTTAAAATCAAATTTTGGGGTAGGATAATATTCTAATTGCAAAAGTAATAAGGGATAGGCTTAGGATAGGGTAAGGATCCATATTACTCCATGAGAAGAGTATTACATAAAAACATAGTTACATCTAGATGTGCTTAATAAAACATAAATACATAAAATTTAAATATGCATAACTAAATTATCATAAGGATAAGATAAGCATAGCCACATCCTTGTAAAATCATGATGATTATTAGAAGATAAACTTACTAGAGTAATTGGAATTTAACATTTAATCATAAAATATAAAGTAAACCTATGGCTAATCTCCAACAATAGTAAGATAAAACATTTTGATAAAAGGATTGTATTCAATTCTATAGAAAACTAATAACAACAATCACAACAATAATAATGGTAATGATAGTAATGTAATCCTATGTTTTAATCAAGAGCATTAGGACTAATTTATTGAATGCATCTAACAACATTAAATAATTAATCATATACATTAAATAACTAAGCCTTATAAATTCTTAGGCTATGACATGCAGGTAGTCCTTCAGTTATGTTGACTCAATAATAACATAATAAATATACATAATAAAAATTTCAAGGGGTTTCATTGGAAAGACATGGTACTCATACCTAAAGGTAGAAGACTTCTCAAAAATTTCAAGGTTTCTTAAACTTGCATTGGTTATGAAGATAGAAACACATGTTGCCCATGCTTGAAGGTACTCCTCTATCCAATGGCCATGTCTCCTTTTAAAATAAACTATGTAGTTAATAAATTTCTTCCTAGTACTTCATTGCCAAGTAATGATATTTCTTATAGTTGTGATAGTCTTATGGTTATTAGTTTTGTGATAATATAATGCAATGTCACTAGTAAGTTGTATGGATTTGGTTTGGATCCTATATGGAAAGGCTAGTAATCATTTTAACCATACATTACACATAAAATTCATTATGCTTATGGTAAAATACCTCACATCTCATTTTTTGCAATCCTTGCTATTGCCATTTCACCTCACTATTATGTACAATTAGAACTTGATGGTTTTATATGATATAGTGTTATTTTTTTATTAGATCAATACTAACATGTGTATTTTTGAAGACAAGTATGATTTATGTTTAACTCCTTGAGTGTCCATGGACACTTGTAGGTGTCATTATACAAGGGCATTAAGGGCAAGAACCTACTTTGGGGAGGACCCACTTGTATAACTCTTGTGTTTCATACTTGATTACTAGTTCCACATAATCTTATACCCATGAATACTTAAGAAATCATCATTATTTCCCTAAATATTCATATTCACTTCTAAGTTTAGGTATTTTGATCACATCTTCTCTTAAAAGCTTAGTTGACTTACCTTGCCCAAACTTCTTTCACATACTTTTAATAATACAGTTTTATATTCTAAGAATCATCTAGGATCAAGAACATTTCTGATCATCTTTACACCTTCCAAACTACCCATTCCATTCATTTTTTTTCATCAAATTGCATAAAAATTTTGAAAATTTCATTGATGATATCATAAATACAATATATGAGGCCTTGTAATATCACATTAATGATGTCACATCTACAATATCACCTTGATATATATATATATTTCATTTACATCATTTCAAACAAGGGAAGTTCATGTTGTTTTTCTTTTTAACAAATTTCAAAGCTCCATATCTTCCTTACCACATGTTCGATTTGAGCCATTATTGAATCTTTTTGCTTGAGTGACAATCTAAGTCATGGGGGAGAGTGTTGCACATTTTTCTTCTAAGTTTCTCTAAATTTTTCTAACGTCTAGAAGAATAATTAAGGATAAGAACAATAAGAGATAATCACATTCTGATCAAGCATAAGCAAATAAACATAATGTTTCTTTCCAAATTATCATTCAATTATCTTTTAAATAATAAATCAAAGATTATGATAGGCTATTTAAGATAATTTTTTTAATTGTTAGAAATTATTCAATTAAGGATTTTTCTTATAAAAGGTCTTGCTTGAGTAACAAATTTTTCTAAATTTGTAATTTTAATTAAAAATAAAATTGATAATGAAGAATGATTTTAATCAAAATCCAAAATTTTATATAAAGGGTTATGAGCTTCTAGAAAGTTTTTTTGAAATATTTGGATAATCTAAAATTATTCAAGATTGCAAATGCTACCAAAAAGACATGAAGCTTGAGGATTGTCACAACTAAGGAAGAAAAGACCTAGAAGAGGAAGTAGAGGACAAGGTGTAGAATAGACTTTTCCTATGAAGCAAAAAGCACAATCCTATAGCATCCATCAACCTGCACCTATAATATGGTAATTTGCATAGGCAAAAGCTAATGCACCACCAGCTTCAAACCAGAGATAATACCTTACAATTTCCAATAAGTATCTTTAGGCAATTTAGGAGAAGTCTATTATGTCTACTATTAGAGTGGAACTCAATTTTAGATCCTTCATGGAGTTTGCACTTGTGGAGGTCCATGAACTACTACAAGCCTCTCTTCTATGATCAACCATCTCAAGAAATGATGAATGATACTTGGAAGAAGTCCATCAATTATGAGAAAATAAATAAGATGATGTGATTGTGAAGATTGAGAAAATGACTGTGCCCTATTTAGTTGAAGCAATTGTAAGGGTACTAAATTTACCAAACATCAAGAATAATATCACTCAAATATCTACAAGGTCTAACATAGATGCAAGAAACCTATGGATATAGAGGACATATGGAGCTATAAAAAAGAAGTATAGTGGATTATCTACTACCAAAAATATTTACTTTAAGATTGAAATATATAACATCTTTCCAACAAAAGGCTTAATTGAATTTTCAACTATGTTGCTAGACAAAGCATTCTTTTCATGGGAAAATTCCAAGCCAACATTTCTCATCTAGAATTTCTAGAGATATAAAGAAGGTTTGAAGAGAAAAAGACAAGGAAACCTAGTCTACCATTTTCCTATCTTATTAGAAAGTTGTGCAAATAAGAAGGAATCTTGGGCTACATAATGGTGTTTTTCATAAGGCTCAAAATGAATCATATGCTAAAATTTCCATATAGGTTCCACCTAAGAAAGATCAACTAGAGAAACCAATAGGCACTAGGGCTATAGTAGGAGCACCACTAGTGGAAACTGTTCCAATTACAAGAATAGAATAGTAAAGATCCAATGGGTTAGCTCTAGCTACAAAAAGAGTAGGACCAAGTGCTCCATCGCCACAACAAGATTATAGACCTTCAATGAGCCTTCTACATTAGATAGAAGAAATAATAATTTGGGAGAACAATGAAATCTCAAGAATGTATTAATTCAAAGATAATCCTAACAAACTTGCCATATCCACATGACCTATAAGTGGTCAAGTATCTTTACAGGTAGGAGAGGATGATGATTGGGCATAATAGATCTTAGGAAATGTTGCATCCTTTTAGGTGATGTCAAATACTAGGATGGAGGCATTGTTGTGATAATGCAATACCAAGATGTAGCAAGTGCAAGAAAATTCATAATTGAGCATATTAAAGAATTGTTTAATGTTACTATTGTGCCACTAGTAGATATTACTAGAGCTAAAGGCGTAGAAACCTTAGTTGAAACATCAATGTATCCCTATAGAGCATGAAGATGCACTGGAGAGACTACTATAGATGGGGTAAGTTATGTAAAATATTTTTAATATTCCTTGTGATATCACTATAGTATAGTCTGATTTGATACCACTAAGGGTAAGTTGGTGATGAGCAACGAGTAGACCCTACGTCCAACCATATGAATCACTAAGTGTTCATGCATGATCTGGTCAAATTCCATGGACTTATAGCCTTCTAAGCACACTAGTCTCTAGGAAGTGAAACTAACCATTGCAATCATTGTATTCCCAATTACACTCTTGAAATGCAAGGATATGGTTAAGTGCAACTGAGGCATATAATTTTTATCATTTTTATGTTTTGTGTTTTAAGTTGCCTAAGGATAAAGAATAATGAATAAGATAAAATAATTAAATTGCTAATTTAATCTAACTAGCTACACCTAACTATTCCTAACATAAGCATCTATTTCCACTTATTGTACACATCTTGAACACATTTAATGCTACTTGGTTACCAAAGTTAAGCCTTACTAAGATTACCAAGCATCAAGTGTACACTCAAAGTGGTCATACTTATGTGCTTAATTAATCACTAGTTAACCTAGCTTAATTTAGCCTAATTAATTTTTTAATTACTTAAAGCATTAAAGAAAATTACATAAAACATTAAATGCTTAAATAAATAAGTAATCTATTTCAAAGTGCTACAAGGTTTATAAAACAGCTTATCTTTATTTCCACACACACACTACTATGCTTAGCTAAAACATTACTTGAATAAAGATCCATACATCCTTGACTCTTATTGCAAGCACTTAGAAAAATATTCTAACTTTCAAATGACAAAATTGTAAGAGCTTTGCTACAACTATGATAAGATATGCCATAAACATGGTAGGTGAGCATGTATTTATAGGCAAAAATAGATACCATGTTGATGGGGCCATGTCAGATGGGACCTAGTCGATCGGGCTCAATTCACATAGCCAATTTATGAGTCATCATACCCCCACAATTGAATGAAAAATCTTCCTTGAGTTCTTTACAAATTTGGCAAGGTATGGATTTATTGACTAATGAAAAACATACGACAAACATAAACAAACATAAACAAATACTAAGTGACTGAGTGTATGTCTATACAATCATTACAAATTTGTTTTGGTATTCAGGATTATAAAATTGAACACCAAAACAAAATTTGACAAACACAATCCCTTCTAATGGCATGAAGATGATGAAGAAGATTAAATAGTCCTAGGCAATGGAGGTTCCTAAGGTTTTGAAGGACCTTCTCCTACTTCAGGCACACATGATGATTAAGGTTGTTATGGTCATCCTGTTATGACTGCAACTTCTAGTGGAAGATGAAAAGCATCTAAGAATGCTTTCATCTTCTCCTCCTTACTATTGGGATCATGCACGATCCATGTAGCTTCACCAATGTGGGTTGGAATGGGCACATCCCAATGACAAGACATTATTGGAAACAACTCCTTAACATTAATGAACTAGGTAGCAAATTATTTTCTTTCGATGTTGAATGCCCTAATTGCATTCTGTAGTTCCTAATAATCATTCATTCTTTTAGCCAGGTTCTTAATAGTTGATCTTTGATTAGTGAATCTTACCCTGAGAACTTCAAGTTCAGCATATGTAGTCTCAAGCTTTTTCTTGATTTCCTTGTGGTGCTTAAACTCTGCCTCATACAATAAGTACAAGCTAGCCACCTTCTTCTCTAACTCTAATTGTAGTCATCTAGCAGTCAGCATTACCAGGTTTGCATATCAAGGATTAGTAAGCTCCATGTATTCTATCATTTCTTTAATCTGCAACTCATTCATGTAGATCTCTACTTTGTTGTAGTCATCTATCCCATCAATGATAGGCTTTCGTACCTCTTTCCCTTATTAGAGTTGCTAGAGGGTCTCATTAACTTTTACCTTAGCCATGTGGATGTATTTTTGATTAACTTCTTTCTATAGGCCAACCTAATATTTGTAGTGGTTCTTGACTCTCTCAAAATTGAGAACCTCATTCTTCTAGGTAGTAATATTAATCATAGATTTTACTTCCTCCATAAAGAGATTTCTATTTTTTTCTGCCAATCTCCCAAGCTCAGTGTTTACCCTAGGTAGCTACTCTTGTTGTTGATGGATGAATTATTGCATCTATTGTTTTTGCACACCAACATTTTGTAGGCCATGATTCTCTACGATCAGCATGTCATTCTCTAGGTGCATTTGGACCAAGTCTTTCTAAACTAAATATCTCTTGGTCTCAGCCATGGCCTAGTCAAAGATGACCATCACCATCCCTACCTTAACCTATTTAATTCTATCTTTAAGCTCTTGAAAAGCTTCATCTCTTATTAGTGTAGAGTTGAGGAGTGTAGAATTAGTAAGGTAGGCTCTTAATTTAGCAACCTCTATATCCAAGCATTGGTTTTGCACTTGATCCAATATAAGTTGTCCTTCTAGAATGATGCAGTTTCCCTTTACTTTAAGTAGCTTTGACTGGGTTGTGGTGATGTTATCTAGAAAATCAAAGATATCCTGAATCAATTGCCTAGTTCCCACCAATTGCTCCAGCAACTCCTCATGCTGGGCTACACTCAATCAGCTACTAACAATTCCTGCAAACATCTACACATCTCTGAGTGCAAAAACATCTAGCTTGGATGCTCTAGGTTTATTTAGTACTTCGGTGATTTGATCAACAATGACTTCCATTGTTGTCTCCTGCTCTTGGTGCTGTGTCATCAAGATAGTTGCCCCCTCATCCTCTTGTAAGTGCACTGAAAAGGTAGCTACATTCCTAGAGATTCTTGGAAATTTCTATTATTACAAGACACCATTACCTTTTAGGCACTAGGATTTAACCTTGCTAGTAGTTATGTTCTTTGGGCTAAGAATATTGACCCAACTTCCTTCATTTGACTAATTATTTAAGCCACTTCATTGAGGTCACTCATTGCAAGATAGTACATAGATGGAACCCCACACTTCTTCCTACTTGTTATTCTTGCTCATGTAAGAGCTACTCTCAGATTTTACGTAGGTGCTTAACAGCTACGTAGGCCTCTTTCATTGTTTCCTGAGTGGGTAGTGGAGGTGGTGGTTGCTATTCCTCCTCTTTGGACATGACAAGGGTCTTGTCTTTTATCATTTTAGACCAAGAGGCAATGAGAGTATGCTTGATTGTGTCATTTGCATAGTAGACTATCCTTGTCCTTTTACAAAGATTTTTAATAAGGCATGAAAAGGGTAGGGTTTTTCTTCCACATTCATTTTTTTAATCACTTTTCTATCTCCATATAGATTAGCTATAGAAGGTTTATAGGGAATTTTCCACTTAAAGTGGCACATGCACGGGTGGAGAAAGTAGTTACCTTACTAGGCCTCATCATTGGATTGAGGTGATAAGTTAAAATCTTAAAGTATATATGCTCTTCTAGTGTGAGCATGCCAAACTTCTTACAATCAATCAAATAACACAGCTAGGTCCACTCCTTTTTTGCCTTTGGATCTACTTGCATGGAGATCTCTGCTAGATGGGTTCTAGAATCAAGTAGACCAAGAGCTTGTGTAATAGCTTCCACCAAGTAGGACACCTAAATACCCTTGATTCTCATAGTGGCTCTTGCCTTTCTACTATTCCAAAAGAGATATGTCTCTCTCATGTACCACTTTCCACTGGTAGTGACAATTGGCCACATGGAATAGTTTTGCAACTATGTCTTGACTACTAATGGACCATGTTCTAAGAATGATCCAAAGTTCAATTCTTGGAGAACTAACCATTCGACATCATGAGGCTTGATTATATCAAGGTAGGCTTATGTCAATGTGACCTCAAGTCTTAATATAGGCCATGGTGCCTCTCCTCTTTGAGATTGTTTAGTTGTAGCCTCTTCTTCAAGAATTTGTTAGATAAATTCCACTTCGAGCTCCTCTCAAAGAGATCTCATTGCATGAGTTTCTACTACCGTCTCCTAGGCTTGTTCCTACTATTCCCTTTCAGCTTTGGGTTGTTTGTTCTTTTTTTGGGATGGTGCTCCTTCCTATGGCCATTTTGATCTTGGTGTCATATGTGATCACAACATGACCAAGGATTAGCATTTAATATGTAACCTAAAACAATTGGGATACCTTGTCTCTTTGGGAAAGTTACACCTAGCTAAGTTGTAATTATGACCAATTTGATCACTTCAATTATTATTTTATTCTTATTTTAATATTAATAATTAATTTTAGGTTTACCAAAGTTTGTTGGCATTCAATTATAAGATTAATCACATCGACCTCATACATTCACAAAAGACACCATAATCAAATATTCTAACAGTACCAAATATCTTCTCTTGTAAGTGCTTATCTTAACATTTGTAGATTACTAGAGCTAACATCCCATAGCTTGAAATAAAGTAAGCACATATCAACACAAGTTAGTCTTTCTTGATTCTCCAAATTAAATATTAACATGATATTTAGCAAGCAAGGAAATAGAAACTTACCTTGACTTACTGATGAGCAGCAAGGTATCCCTACACTCAACCATATGAATACGAGCGTGTACATGCAATCCAGTTGAACTCCACAAATGGACTAGTTGTGGCACCTAGATAGTTACACGTTGATCATAGTTCACTGTCTTCCCACCTAGACTAGTATTTGCTTTATCACGTATGGTTTAGTCCAGAGTGAGACATATGATGTGATTCCTAATTACTATGCTACTCCTAAAATCAATAAGAAATAACTTGAGTGAACTAATAGGTGATGAAAAATAAAGTCTAAGCTAGCCTAAGTGTGATGAGAATCTTTCCTTAATCATTCATATGCATCTTGGACCTCATGCACTACTTCTAGGGTTACCAAGCACACATTACTTGAGCACTACTGGACACACTACTAGGTTACCAAGTAGTTACACCTAAATGTTCATGATTAAGATGTACTCATTTTGCATTAACAATAAGAATAGTAAATAATGATAAATAAATATTAACTAAGAAAATAATAAATAATAATTAAACAATTAAATAATTAAAAGCTAAGTGAATGTTGCAATGATAAAGTAATCTCGATCTTTATTACCAATTGTGTGCATGTCCAAGTACATTACACTTGAATAAAGGTTCTGTACAATTACAAACATCACACTATGGGCATGCACTTGGAAACTAACTAAAAACTAACAAAAAGGACTCGACCCTAAAGACTTACCAACTAACTCCTTTCCTGTGTGCCTGAGTGCTATATTTATAGGCCAACACAGGAATCACAATATCATGTATTTAATATCGTTATCCAGGCTGTGATATTGCATACCTGATATTGAGTATCTAATATTGGGGGCTAGCAAACCGCGATTCATCATATCCCCAAGATTGAATAACAACTTGTCCTCGAGTCAAACAATCAAAATGAGAACGAGTTCATTTGATTACATAGTGGATAGGTATGGGATTATTGACTAACTATGAATTATTTCATGCCACAATGTGAAGTTAAACAAAATAAAATTAGGACACCAACACAAAATACAAAAGACAAAATTGTTGGAACTCATGTAGTTCCTGGTGGTGGCGACTCCTCCATGGTGCTCTTCCCCTTATCTTATGCTCCAAGGTTTGGAAATTGATATCTTTGAAGGAGCACCTGAAGCTTTTCTTATTCGATTCAGGGATCGTGTGCCATCCATGCTAATGTTCCAATATTTGATGGAGTCAATACCTCCCATGGACACAACAGTTGCGAAAATATCTTATTGGCTTTGATGTACCAAGCCACAAACAATCGTCGTTCCTCCTCATAGCATCTAGCTTTTTTTCTACATTCTTGGTAATCCATGAGCCATCGAACCAAATCTACCATGACATCTTTTTACCCTTGGTAGCTAGCCTTGACCACCTCTAACTCAGAATTTGCTACCTCTAATTTCTATAGTTTCTTTTTGTGTTTAGAAAATTCTGCTTCATACTTGGCATAGGTGGCTGCTACCTGCTTCTCCAATTCTATCCTCGGAAATCCTACTATCAACATGGCTAAGTTGGCATACTACAAGTTTTCCAACTCCATGTACTCAGTGAGATCCTAGATCTGTAGGTCTCAGCTCTTTAGTTTTGCTTGGTCGACAAAGGCGTAAGTATCTAGTATGACCCACCAATCAACACTCTAAGCACTAAGAGTGTTGATATGGGTCTTAGCCATATGGATTTATTTTTCAATAATTTTCTTGTACATCCCCACCTAGTCTTGGAAATGTTCCTTCAACTTTTCATGTTGCTTAGCTTCATTCTACCACATGCTTATTTCAATGGTCATCTTCTAACAGATCACATGTACCTCCTCCATTGAGAGGGTCCTATTTTCTCTAGCTAAGCGATTCATGTCCTAGCTGATCCTTATTAATTATTCTCACATTTGCTAAAAAATCTCCTTGAGAATATTCTTCTATTTTTTTATTCTGATCAACCAGAGATTCTTAGTTGCAAGGTGTTTATTTTCTTCCTATAAGTTCTTGAGTGCTTTAGCATGTGCATACATTTGGGCCTGTGCCTTTGAAGCATCCCAATTAGCCTTCTCTTTTTTCCTTACCACCCTTTTATTCTCTTCTAATATTTTATTCAATTGCTCTATCTAAAATGACTCTAGTTGGTTAGCTGGAATAAGTTGGGACAGATCCTGCTATGCAGCTTACAGGGCAACAAACTTCTCTTAGAGTCTTCTCAACTCGTCCTCAGCATGTTTGACCCTAACCTCCACCATGACCAACTTTCCTTTTATGAAAATGAGGTCTGATTGTGTTGCTGTGACATCTTGAGGGATGTCAAACAAGGACATCATCACTTGTCCTGTTTGCAGAAACTAATCCAAAACATCCTCATGTTCTGCAGGAATCATCGAGGAATCGGCTAAGACTTAAGCATTGCGTGCTCCTATGAAATCCACTGGTGGAAAAATAGAGATATTGAATGATTCTTTGATGTGGTATGCAACCACTTATGCTACTCCAACTGCATCCTAATGTTGCATAACCACTACTGTGACACCTTCATCAGTTTCTAATTGCACTTGAAAAGATGCAGTGTTTCCAAAGATTTATTGTGACCAATGTGATTCCCTTCCTCCTGTTTGTATAGAAACCTCATCCCATGCATGATCAATTGAGACCATGGGCTATATGACATTGTCAATGACCTTGAAAAGCTTATCCTCATCATGACTTCCCCAATTGACCATTTCTGCGATGGCCCTGAGATAACACAAGGACAATCAATAATCTTGCAACAGTGATGGTGGTTGGTCTTGCTGGCCTATGGGTTGCATGTTGGGTCATACTTCCTATTGTTGACTGGGCCTCATGTCCAAAAGTTGGCTAGGCCCAACTGTTTAAGGTGTAGCGGGCCCAACCGTCTACTCTTGCTCAGGCTCTAATGTCTCGCCAACATCTTTCCTTGGTGCTGATGACTTCAATAATTTAGCATATGAGGCATTTTGACCTTTTCTAGGGACATTATTAGTGTATTTTAGAATTCCAACATGCCAACATAGCTTCCTGATTAGACAAGGGAAAGGTAATATAAACTTCCCTATCTTACGTTCTTCAAACTGCCTCAATATTTCTATGAGATATAGATCGGGTAGGTTGGCATAAACCTTGCCCATCAGGATTACACTTCCTCTAGCCGCATAGGTGGAAATTCTATTTAATCCTTTTGTTGAGAAGATGTGATAGGTGCCAATTTTGAAATAGATTCTCTCTTCAAGAGTGAGTTCCCCATATGTTTTATCTTCCTTGCCATACATCCTTTTTAACCATATTTTTCGTGCATCAGCATCAAAGCAAGTGGACAGGTGAGCAACCTTGGGCCCTGTATTTAGAATGTTTAGAATTACTGAAATGGCCTTAGTAGAGAAATTGACTGAAATGCCACCAATATCAGTGGTGGTGCCTTCTTCCTTATTATGCCAAAATTGGTATGTCTCCCCCAAATACCATTCACCACTCTCTGAGAGAATAAGCCATAGTGGAGATCCTTTGAATTGATCTCTAACTAACTCAAGGGAAAATTCGATAAAGGGTCCAAAATTGAGTTCAACAATGATTACAGCTAACGTGGACCTTTTCCAAATTTCCTGAACACATTCTGAGAACAACGTGAGATGTTGTCCATGTTCAGGTGCCTTGCCTTCTCCACCTTCTGCATGCTTAGATTGTGCAGTAATAGGGGGTTTTGATGGATGCTAAATGATTATGCCTCCGGCTCTACATGTTCCATAGGGGGTCCTTGGCCTCGTTGGTTCCTGCTCCGCCTTAGTCGCGGCTGCCTCTCCTTGGTCATTTGGATGCACCCAGAGAGGGTCTTCCCTATTGTCCTCATTTGGGGGCCATCTATAATCACACCAAGATCAACTATTAGTAAGGTCATTTAACAAAATTTGATTTATATCTTACTCATTTCCTTTAATGAATTCAATTCTTTCTTAGTATGATTTAAACTTAGAAATTTTCAAGAAAATCCCCCTAAAAGTTTTAAAGTCGAGCCCAATTTGATCAGGTAACTCCAAAGATAATTTCCATGGTTTGGGTGAAGGAATAAAATTGGTTTGGCATAAGTTGTTATGATTTTTTAAGATCACTTACCCTTATGATATCCTTCGGGTGATAGTGAATTTCGAAAAAACTATGTGCAACTTGGAGTGTACCCTTCCCCCACAACTAAGGTAAACACTCTGAGTTTAAGTAGGTTCGATCAGAAGAAGAATCGAAGCATTAATGAGCAAGATATTAATGTTTAAATGATAGGTACACAACCTTGAAAAGTCATGAAAGAAAATTATAATAACTCCCCTCACTTGAACAATTGAAAATTATGGTAACACACATGGGGGATCGATATATATAGGTTTTATGGACACAATATCGTGTACGTGCAGATCCAATACTGAGTACCCGATATCGTGTCCCTTCTAACATAGGGTACTTGGAAAAATTGATAAATTTTCAAATTTCCATGGCCAAAAAGAAAGGATTTAAGGTAGATTTGGAAGGTCTAGGGTAATGTTAAATAGACATTAAGGCACAAAAAGTGTAATGAAGTGGAATTATATAATGAAGTTCTTGAAGAGATGCAGAAAAAGGACATGTATTGGTGCAAAGAAACATTTAGGTTGAAATGATGATAAAGGAAAGAATAAATTCAATAGTGCAGTACTCAGAGGATATAAGATGATGTGGTAGTGTGCAATAAGTGCAAATTACAAAAGTTACGTAAGTGGATCCTCCCCAAAGTAGGTTCCAACCTATCATGCCCTTGCGTAACCACACCTTAAAATGTCTGTAGGCACTAGAAGGATTAAATGCAATCCACGCCAATACAACAAAACACACACATGTTAAATACCATCATGATGAGGTATGAATTCTATGCCACACAAGACACAAGTTAGAAATACTTGGACAATGGGGTGAAATGAATCATAGAAGGGATTGTTGAAATTGGGACATGAAGTAACTTACCCTGGGCACAATGAATCCTGATTGTGGGGTGTGATTAATGTATTATTAGCCATTCACTCCAAAATCAAGACCAAGTCCATGCCTCTGATCAGTGACATTGCATTGTTTCATCCAATGATGGACAACCATAAGAGCATCATGACAGTCAATCATACAATCACTTGGCATTTTTTCCAAGGGAGAAGTGATCTAGAATTTCTCTACAGCACATTCTTCTTAATCTTTTCTTTGTTGTTTTTCTTCTTCTTTTCTTTTGCTTTTTCATTTGGCCACTTTGGCACTTTGTCATTTCCAACAGTGATCTAGAGAAGCCACCAACCTTCAGGCATGGGTGCATGCCTTTCTAATGGAACCCTCTAGAACAACATTGAGTTTCTTTATTGAGTGTCTTTATTAGTCTTACTCCCATTTTTTGTCAAATCTACAAGGATTTTAGTACAACCAAGCTTCATGATAGCACATACAAATGTCACCACAAAGAATCCACAAGTTCCCTTGATGTCACACCCTAGTCATTCCCTCTTGGTCCATCATTCTTCACTCTGGGCATAATGAGTACAAAATTACTTCAAGTTTTAATGATGATAAGAATATCATCATACCTAGAGTAGAACCTCTTATTAATAGAATAGATGGGTGGATGTTGTGGGCTCACTGTCCAAATAATTAGTCACCTAAGACTTAATAGCATAGAACAAGACCTCAACCAACAAGGCACATGAGTATTTTATTCACCAATGAGATTACCCTCAAAAAGATGAAACAACAAATTGAAAGATGAAAAATTAGAGAATAAAAATTGGAAAACAAAAAATTGTAAAATCAAAGAAAAGGAAAAACATTTACTAATTCTTCTTAGTAGAATGGAGGGTATCCCCCATGACTAAACCTTTCAACATGGCTAGAATTAATAAATGAAAATCAGATCCATGCATGTTGGAAACATTGGGGTCCAGTCATATCCAAACCACTAAGTGTCTTTTGATGTGATGGTAGGAATGTACCCAAATTGGGGTTCACGCACTTGATTAAAGTAGGCATAGTGAGGTAGATTAGAAGATGTGGTCATGTGATAAAGAGCTAACCCAATATGACACTGATGACCATAAGATGGTTTGCAAGGATCGATTATTCTCCCTATGTGGTTATATCCATTAGGTCGCATGGTTGTTGGAGCGTTAATTGATGGCCCAGATGAGGTAATAGGAGGTATTGAGTTCAAGGAGGAAGATGCAGCACAATGTTGGGCTTCTATTGAGTTAGAGGATGTAGTGGTTTCAAAACCATGTTGTCTCTTTCTACGGTCATGCCTAAAGAAAGGACACTTTTGATGTTGTGGAGGACTTCCACTATTGTTAATAGTAGTGGCACAAGTAATGTTCGTGGGTTGGTGCTGTGGTGCAAAATCTTCTAGTACAACTGGTAGCATTGTAGAAGGAGGTGAAGGATGAGAATATTGAGGGCAAAGAGAAGTGTAAGGAACCTGAGGTGGTGATCTCAGGGGAGAGGATATGGGTTGATAGTACTCAGGAGAATGACAACAATGAGGTGAAGTAGAGGATGTTGATCTAGTTAGAAAAACAAGGTGTTGAACATAATAAGTATTTGGTGTCGGGGTATACGAAGGGTGTGGTTTGTTTGGCGGTGGCCTCCCCCACAACTAGGGGTTTTACCACTATGGTTGGACATGATACTTCTATATGAAATGTAGATGTAGCATTCCTCCCCAATGCTCATGTAAATGTGACAATACTGGGCATTGGCTTTTGGGGTGATCGTATAGACAAACATCACATTGATACTTATGATTTGTAGTTGAGTTCCTATCCTTATTTCTTTTAACCCTCCTTTTTGATTGTTGA